>JAVSBS010025977.1:25221-66428 GCA_033124195.1 Coracias cyanogaster
AGGACAAGAGGGAATGGAAATAAACTTGAGCTCAGGAAGTTCCATCTAAACATGAGGAGGAACTTCTTTACTTTGAGGTTGGCGGAGCACTGGAACAGGCTGCCCAGAGCCTGTCTCTGTCTCTGTAGATATTCAAAACCCGCCTGGATGCCTTCCTGTGTAACCTGCTCTAGGTGGCCCTGCTCTGGCAAGGGGGTTGGACTAGATGAACTCCAGAGGTCCCTTCCAACCGTACCATTCTGTGATTCTGTGTAAAATTCTGTTTTGTGTTTGGGGTTGTTTCATTCAGAAGTTTTATACTTTTGTTCTTATTTACTGACAAAAATTATTTTAAAAGTATCATTGGAAACATCACTTAGCGTTTTTTCAAAACACTGAGCTGCCATTTTACAAATTAGTATACGGAATAGAATTTACTCCATCAGTCTACCCGTAATCAAGTCTGGGACTACAACAAATGGCTAATCTTATGCCCCAAGTTGTTATTCCATGTATTTGTTTTCAGATGTCAGTTGGGAACTTCTATACACACAAAATTTAAGTTTCGCACAGTAACAGAAATTCTCTGAGCACCTGAAATGATAATTGGTTTGCTTTTTGTCATGGTTTAAGCCCAGCCAGCAACAAAGCACCATGTGGCTGCTCACTCACTCCTCCCTCCCAGTGGCATGGGGATGAGAAAATATAACAAAAGACTCATGGGTCAAGACAAGAACACGGAGGGGTCAACTCTGGTCATGGGCAAAACAGCATGGCCTTGGGGGAAAAAAAAATCAATTTAATTTATTACAAATCAAATCAGAGTAGGATAATGAGAAGCACAACGCAGTCTTAAAAACACCTTCCTTCCACCCCGCTCCTTTTTCTGGACTCAGATCTGCCCTATTTCCAAACTCCTGGCAGCACAGGGGCATGGGAAATGGGGGTTGCAGTCAGTCCATCACATGTTGCTCCTTCCTCCTCAGGGGGAGGACTTCTGACACTCCAGCATGGAGTCCCTCCCATGAGAAGAGACTGTTCTCCATTAATTTCTCCAATGTGGGTCATTCCCACAGGCTGCAGTTCTTCACAAACTGTTCCAGCATGGATCCTTTCCACTCAGTGCAGTCATTTCAGAAACAGACTGTTCCAGTGTGGACTTCTCTCAGAGTCACAGCTTCTCTGGGCACAGCCACCTGCTCCAGCATGTGGTCCTCCACAGGCTGCAGGTGGGCATCTGCTCCACCATTAGCCTCCATGGGCTGCAGGTGGACAGCCTGCCTTACCATGAGCAGCTGGGGTTTGCTCAGGTGTACCTCCCTCCCGTTACTCTTCACTGATGTCAGTGTCTGCAGAGGTGTTTCTCTCACATTCCATTCCTCTCCCCGCTGCAGATTCTTCCCCTCTTAAATATGTTATCACAGAAGCACTACCACCATCACTGATTGGCTCAGTCTTGGACAGAGGCAAGTCCAACTTGGAGCAAAGAAACCTTCCCGTGGCTTCTTACAGGGCTTACCCCTGTAGACCCTTCCCAAAAAACATGCTACACAAACCCAATACATTTTTTAACATAAATTCTGCTCCAAACACACTTTTTAACATACATTGTCAGTTCTTCTGCACTCTTTATTGCATTAGCTTTGTGCCAGTTTACATAAATTTACAATCTAGATCTTAGAATTAGTGAAATCTGAAAAAATGAAGTTAATTCTAATGCACTCCTTGTCTTCCTGACAAGGGGAGGCTGTGTTCCTCCCAGGGGAGGCTGTGCTCTCTTCCCTGTTCTTCTGTGAAGTTTGCATTTCAGAAATCATTGTTCAAGAGAGAAAGAACAAGTGCTCATCACCTCTAAAAAAAAAAAATTTACTTAGCTACCAATATGATTTACGCAAAAGTTCCAATCTATCGTTATTTGCAGTAGAGGGTGATCTGGAGAGACTTCATTTTTTTTTTTGTTCTTATGGTTGTTTTCAAAAAGCTAGAGTTTATTCTCAGCTAAAATATGACACCTCAACAAGTTTGTAATCTTCTGATAGAGTAATCATTGCTCCCTAAGGCATATGCTACTCCAAATCAGTTTTCTACAGTCTTTTAAAAGTTGCCCAAATCCAAATGTTTTTGGTGAAAAAGTCAGCCACCTTTGAAAATTTTCTACAAATATACTGTATCTTAGGATCTTACATTGTAGACACTTGATAAAATATCCATGAAAGCTTCACGGATATTTTATCTTGAAAGTCTTCTTAATCCAAAAAATGCCAAATTTCAAGTGGACTCCTCCTCTTCCACCAGTTTCCTGCGGGGAATTTAAAGCAGCTCTGTCATTAACCACCTTCCATACCTGCCTTATCTCTACACAGCATCAGCTGATAATCCATAAATCTAGCATTTCTGGTCTTGTCTTACCTTCTACTGTCCCCATTAAATCCTCTTTTGCTAATGCTAACATCCCCCTTATAGTCCTTCTCCCTCTTCCTCCCCCATGAGATATCTTGCTTAAGACCAGAATGAGGAAAATAAAGCAGGTAACGTCTTCCCCTATCTCAGCTCTCCATATCCTCCTCTAATCACTCTGGACAATATCACTGTCTTGCCTGTCATGCAAATCACAACATGGATGACATTTTCAACTCACATAGTCTCTCAAAATCCAATTATGTGCCAGTTCAGTGGATGCGTTCTACATAACCTCTCTATGAGATGGCTTTTCCTTTCCATTCGCACAGCTCATGTTCTTGGTCAAAGCTCTCATCAGATCCATTATTACAGGCATCCTCTTCTCTATATTTCTCACACACAAGCTAGCCTTTTCCAAAGGTTGTTTTCCTTTGTCATTCACTGTATGCATGTTGCTCCTCTTTGCCTTTGGTGCATCCACGGTAATTTGTTCTCACTTTTAAGGCTCTTTACTACTCATCTCACACCTGATGTATTTTCTCACTTTTTATGGGGATGTCAGCTCTTCCAAACTTCCACTGTCTACTAGCTAAACATTTCCAAACAGAGTCCACTAAAATATGATTTGTTGAGATGCCTCCAAAATCCTTTTTCTTCTCAATGTGCTAAAAAATATTGCTCATCATAGTGGTCAATACTGTCTCATCATTCCCTTGTAATTCTCCAATCTGTCCAAAGCCATCTCTTACCTCTTACCTTATACTTCTTTGGTTGCTCTCCTAAATGGCTTACATACATCTCAGTTTTGTGTCCACATAAAAAGAGAGCCCTCAGTCACGATTCAGGTTCCTAGATACTAAGGCCAGTAAAAGCTACTGGTAGTCTGTAGGACTTCATACACAGGAATAAGCAAATGAGGATTAGTATATTTGAGACACCAAGAAGCAACTAGACGATAATGGTGTCAAAAGGCAAGACTGTATTTGTTAATGCTCTTCTGAAAGTCAACCACATAGTTTTCTTGGTGATGTGAAAAGAAACACATCCCTGAAATTCAGACCAGGGCAAAGAAGGTATATACTGTACATGCAAAGTATTTTATAAAATGCACATACTGTACATATATACCCACAAGCTTACATATATTTTTGTGGCTACATATACATACGTAATCTCAAAAAAGCAAAATCTGATTTATTTATTATATACTCTTGCTTTACATTTCAGCATATTTTTTTAAAAATGGTAACATGATTTCAAATCTCAAAAAGCGCAAAATCATCTCTACACTTAGTATCATTTCAGATAAGCTCAGTTCCAGCTCAAGGGCAGACCAGCACGGATTCACCACTTATGAACCATCAGAAATTGTAGGGAGGTGAAAGAAATTTATACCACAATTTCATACACGACTAATTTTAAAACATTCTTAACCAGATTAAGTCTCATTAAGTGCCAACTTGGCAGGTCTTTCTTAAGGCAAGTAGCTTAATGAGTGGTCAAGGACCTTGCAAGAATTACCAGACCTGATTTTTATCTACTTGCAAATGACAAGCAGACAGGATGATCTTTAACTTCACCTTAACTACCTCAGTTTTAACAATCCTTTCTTACACCTGTGTGTATCTCTAGGTCTTCTTCCTTCACTGTCAGGCTGCACTGAACATGCCACAGTCTGAGCCCAGGTCACTAAGCAAGAATGTCATACACTACCAACATAAATTACATTTAACTGCACAAGGGCATGCATGCATAGTAAAAGACAGCATACACTTAATTGGCTGTGTAAGACAGTTTGAGTTTAACTCTTTGCTTTATGAAGCAAATTCTCCCTCTATGAGGCACTAGGAAGCCTTCCCATCTTCCCTTGTTAGTTCCTCCCTAATAGTGGTTTAGGGAGAAGAAGGCAGCAAAATAGCAAGCATCTAAGGGAAATGTAAACAGCGTGGAGCAATAATGGAAATTAAAAAGAGTGAGAAGAGGAACAAAATGCTGGCAGGTTTGTGTTCTCTCTGGAGAATGTGCATCACTCAGCAATAGTATTTGAAATACTAGACTAAATTCTGCACTAAAAGCCTTTAATGTTGTAGAGGTTACAGGTCACCTTCTGCCACGGCGTGCACTGCATGCCCACACATAGCACAGGTATGCCCAAATGAACTACTATGAAATATTCAAAACACTGCTCCAAAAATACATAACCACCACATGTAAGTGCCTCTGGTCAGACACGAGCATCCTCAGCGTTTACAGACCTACTCAAACATACAGGTACTTGTTTCATTTCCCTATGTTTTATTGGAATCCCTAGAGAACACCAGAAGGCAAACAGCTTTCAGGCATAAAGTGTTTCTTTTTGTTAAATCACTGCCATTGCGTTAAGCACTGTTTTTTGGTGTAAAGTACATCGGCCACATTTATAAACAGAAAACAGAGATCAACTATATGTATTCTCAGAATTGGCTGATTAATTTGCATTAATTTGCCAATCTCCAAAACTGATTTAGCAAAGTGCTCTGATCCACCAAGTGTATGTCTAGATATCAAGTGGTTAAACATGTTGGAAAGCATGACATATAAGACTGTTGTCTAGTGAAAAGATGACCTTTATGGAACAGTTACACAACAGAAGGTAGAGTTACTGAACAGAAAAAACTCCACATTTTTTACCATACAATAGCAGTGTAATTAATAACACACATTACCAGCATTTACAAAAGAGAAGCAAATAGTTGAATTTGTACCATTCACTCTAACATGCTGTTTTCTTTAAAGGAGAATCAAAACTGGAGACAAACTGCACTTAACAGGAAACATTTCTAGTATTGAAAATGACAGGAAAATAAAGCATGCCAAGAAGGTTTGGGATTTTTTTTTAAAAATTAGTCACCAAGTCAGAGAAAAAACTACATTTAAGTATTAATAGTTCAACACAAAGCCACAACAGCATGCAGCTAGGCAAATGAAAGGTAATGACAAATACTACATCTGACACCCTGTCCTCAACTAACCCTATCATGCCTAAGGACTATATCATATATAAGAATACACATTTTCTTGGACAGTAATATAATCGCCACCAACAAAATGAGCTGAGTAATTAACTGTAAGACCCAACTTTCAACTTTAACTCCTGCTTTGCTTTTCTGAGTTTAGCCAAAGCTGTAGCACTGGCTAAAACTACTTTTTTGGCTATATTTTTTGTAGGATGAAAGGAAAAGAAAACAACAATTGTACACATTAAAAAACCTGTTTTGTGGGAATCAACTATGGGTTTAGGGACTTTTAATTGATATTGAGCATATTCACAATAGGTAGACGGACATAAAAGATAGATGGACTACAAAGATGGATGTATTTTGGAGGAGATGACCGGAGTACATGTGAATATACTCAGTAGACATCTGGGACCTAATAGTTTGGTTTGGAACCCTTTTGACTCCTTATTCTCCACTTTAAGCACAGAACTGTTTCTGCAGAGATTACCATTTGTTGTAAAAAGGGACATACAGCCTACCAGTGAGGACTGAGTAAATCACCATCCTAAGCAGGAAGAAATGTTTGTGGTGAGGTTGCAAATGCCTGTGCTTATTCGTTTGCCCACTCTCCTGCCAACTGAACTACAGAAGCATCAGGTTGCTCTATTCAAGATCTTCAATAAACCCGTATTTCTGAGGCATCATGAAAACAGTCAGCTGCTGGCTAAAAAACTTTCTAAAGTGCAATGTCACGTCAAGTTCATTCAAGCCAAAAGGTTGTGTATTTTTTAAATGGCCTAAAATATCTAATAGGACCATATAACATGTACTTGAGGTAGTTTGCAACCTGAGGTACATCAGTGAGAGTATCTAGAAATAGCAATACACCTACATGTTGGCTGAACTGAGCTCCAAGTCATATCAAGCCCACAAATAAAAGAAGCAGCATAACATTATTAATCCTTTGAGCTTCTTACACAAGCAGGTTGGAGCCTTGGTCTTTCCAGAAAACCACAAACCAACCAACCAAAAAAAAAAAAAAAATCACAATCTACTGTTTATATAGATATATTTCCTCCTGACACTTCATTAGAAAGACCCTAGAAAGGGCATGAGGTAACTTTTGTAAGGTAGTATATAGACAAAAATCTGAGAATCTCAGAATCAGGAGGCAAGAAGTGAGAATTTTGGGGTTTCCTGGGCTTGTCTATGGGCAAGGTCTGCTGGGCTTGCTCTTCCTTCATCTTCTTTCTTGTGCTTTAGCTATGGTAGAAAAAAACTTTTCTAAATAACTGGATGCACACATCCGGCTTTCACCAGCTTCCCCCTGAACTCACAGCTATGAACCACATTGGTCAAAGTAGATAATTCCCCAGATTCTTTCCTAATATTTCATGAACAGTTTTTTCTTTCTCTTTGTGCATCACAGCAGCATTTCCAAACTTACACCAACTAACACAGAAGAACTATGTTCACCCACCCTGGCAGTCACTAATAAATTACATTTGCAACCATTCACATAGCAGTGGCAGAAGCCACCAGATTTCTTAGCTTCTCTAGACAAAGGAGAACGAGAAGATGGTAAAATGAACTTTCCCTGGCACCTCTTTCAGGAAACTGCTGCTTTCACATTGAGGAAACCTAATCTGAGTGTTGAGAAACAACACAGTTTGCGTTCCACTTCTCCCTCAGCAACTGTATATTGAGGCCAAAATTAATTTGGAAGGCTGGAAGGTAAAAGATGGAGATAGAGAGACACAGAATAACCTCTTCCAGATATCTTTGCAGATTTTACCTCAAAACTGTGGTGGGAGGAAATTCTCTTTCAACAGGGAGAAGCGTATTCTTCTAAAAGCTTTTTAGTCTCCCCTCTGAGAGTGACACCTAGTCAGTATGTACCCAGCCTGATGCTGAAACTGTTCTCCCAAAGAGATCATCTGCAGTAAAGAAAATATTACTGCCACCAGTCTCAAAACTGTCAAAAATTTTAAGTTCCTACAGCATTGGTGGGGAGAGGATAGGAAGAGGTTTCTGATTTTCCTGAGATCACGGATGTTCCATTAGATGGGTGTCGTAAACCAACCCATTATTTTGAAATGTCTTTTTAAGTCAGCTAAAAAGAACTACAACTCCCATGAATCATCAGGGAGTCCTCCGGAAGCTGGAAGTCTTATCATCAGATGCAGCAAGGTATAAAAACTCAAAAGAAAACAAAAACTCCCTCTTTCTGCTGTGTCATCCAGAGAGAAAGTTCACTGCTGCCAAGCCTCCCCCCTGGCCAGGGGAGGAGGGAAGAGGGGGAAGCAGCTGAACGGGAGCTGCCGCTTTAAGAATCCAAGCACCTCTCCTTGCTCTAAGAATCTGGGTGCCTCCCGCTGCCGGAGAGGAAAGAGCGGGGAGAAGCTGAACGGAGATGCTGGCGCAGAAGCCAAACGCCCTCCCTGTGCCACCGCTGGCCGCTGCTGGAACTGCGCCAAGTCCAAACACGGTAAGGTTTGAAGCAGGGGGGAGGAGGGAAGCTGATGCCTGCCGCTTAAAGAAACCTGACACTCTAAGAATCCTAAGTGCCTCCCGCCGCTGGGGAAGCCTGAACCGAGAGCAAGCGAGCCAAGCCAAGCTGCTGCCTGCCCCGCGTCACTGGTGCTGCTCCAAGCTGAGAGCCCACGCCTAAACTAAAAAGAAATTACAGCAAGAAGCTGTTGCTGGCGCCACCCAAGCCAGGGGCGCTACGCCGAAGAAACCTGCCGCCCCAAGCTGGGAGCGCTGCACTGAAGAAGCCGCACGCCACCGCCGAGTTGCAAGCCGCTGCCAGAAAAATTGTGGCAAAAAGCCGTCATCACACACACGCCACACCACACCAGGTTGACTAAGGGGGAGTGAGTGGGTGGGCGTGGCATCCTTTGATATCATAGTATCTCCATAGAGTAAATACGGTTTTATTTGAATATATTTGGTAATAAACTTGTTAAATACTCATCGATCTCTGTGGTTGCCTACGAGCTTGCTGGAGTAGCATCTCGCTTTTCCCTTGATCCCCTTCCCTTTTGGGAGGTGGCATGGACGCTTGCGCCCGGACCGTGACAATGGGTCTTGTGACCAACACCACAAATCATAAATGTAAGTTGTTTTTCAACAGCACGTTTACCACATCAGGTCCTCGCATATCTATACAGGCTGGACACATCCATGCATGCTAGGATTTTTTACTGTTTTCCCCAAAAAGCCTCACAACTGCTACCCTTTTATCAGAACTGCTAACACATAAAACCCCTCACTTTCAGAATACTTAATTAATCCTTCCAAATTTTAGTGGAATCATTGACCAGGGTTTTGCACACAAGAAAAAAACAAAACCGTATTCTGCTTGATATTCACAGGTACCCTGGGCAGCCACAGAACAATGTATGAGCATGTCTGCAAAGCCGAGAAGGAAATGGTGCAGCCTTGTAAAATTAGCAGCTGCTGACCCATAACTAATTTGCAGTAGCAGTATTTTTCAACCTCATTAATGAAGTAGGATATAGAAATATGAGATGCTGCACCAAAAAAATGTTAAATACAGCAAAGGCAACTTCCTAAGGAAATTATCAGGGCCCTGTTATGGATGCCCTGTCTAGAAACTTTGCAACAGACTGAAAGAACGGAAATGAAAATTTGTGTTATGAAGCCTGGTAGATTTTCATTACTTTCGCTGTACATCCTTTCAGCAGTAACTTACTAAAAGGGCATTTTATTATAAGTTGACGGGTCATTTTGTGAAACTGTGGCACTTTAGTAAAAAATAACCCACTGAAAAAAGAGCATAAGTAATAGAGCCACTTACCACACAAGTAAATATGTGCAGATTTTTCCTGTAGTAACTAACCACGACACAGAACAGTTCAGCATTTATTCCACATACATACAGCGTCACATTTTAAAATGTTGCTTATGATTGTGCTGTTTGATCACAAGTATCTTTAAGTGTAGGATACCTGATTGCTCTTTTTTCCTTTGGGTGGTGAACAGTACTGTCAGGAGCCATCATTATTAATTGCAGAAATTTAAGTCTTTGAATTTATGGTCTTTACTAGCTCTGAGCAACAGATGTTGCAAGTATTCCACATCTGCTGAAAATCTTGAATAGTCATTGGCTTCTTATAAAAATCACTTTGTGGTGACTGCAGGAGGTGGCTATACTAGTGCTGGAATGCACTCAAGTACTCACCACTAGTACCGTCCTTCTCTGCACAATTCCACAAGCTGCTTCTGTACACTGATGCCTCTTTGGTACTGTTCCTGCTATTTTCTGTCTCTGCAAGGACGGCTCTTCCTCTTCATGGAAGGATTTCTTTCCTTTCTGTATTGGGTCTGGCTGGAGTGGGGTCAACTTTCCCCACAGAAGCCCCCAGAGTGCTGTGCTTTGCACTTGTGGCTAGAAGGGTGTGGGTGATGCGCCCCTGTGTTGGCTGCTGCCCACACAGCATCAAGGCTGTCTCTCAAAACACCACCCAAAGAGCCAGTAGGCTGGGGGTGGACAAGAGGCTGGAGAGGACACAGCCAGGACAGCTGACCCCAGCTGACTAGAGGGATATCCCATACCATGTAATGTCATGCTCAGCAGTTAAGAGAAAGGAGAAGGAGCGAGGGCATTTGTTATCAAGGCATTTGTCTTCTGAAGCAGCTGCTACGTATACTGGGGTTCTGCTTTCCCTGAAAGTGGCTGGACACCACCCGCCGATGGGAAGGAGGGTATATATCTTTTTTATTTGCTTCCACACACAGACTCTTATTTTCTTCATTAGATCACCTTTATCTCATTCCATTTATTTATTCCATTCTTCATCTTATTTTCTCCCCGTGTCCTGCTGAGGAGAGCAAGGGAGAGAGCAGCTGAGTGTGCATCTGGGCACCACAACTTTCCTTTCCTCTGTCTTTACAGAGGCGTTTACAGGCCAGGCATGCTCCTCCTGTAATGCCACCAAGAGGCCACTAAACATTTAATCGTTGGAGCTTCTCCACTTGTCCCAGCGATATGTCACACATTTTATAGTTGATAATGTTCTGCCCCCAGCATGCTCTGGACGTTAAGTGTAAAGGCTGAGGAGCAGGACAAACAGTTGCTGTACTGGTGCCGGTCTTTGTGACAGCACTGATAAAGCCCTGCTTTCCTAAACAGTGCTGGAAGACTCATCACTTTGCTTTCCATGTTGTGTACACTTGGAGATCATCCTAAAACACGGACGACTTTGCCTTTCCTTACAGTTTGTTTTAATCCTAGGTTGTTAGTGATAGACAGGCAGGCTACTATCTTGCATACTTTTATGTTAGTCCTCAGGCAGTACATGTTACCAAGAAACAAGGAACTTGTTCAAAGAATTTACCAAACAGACCAGGTACCTATCTATTGATTTACTTCCTCAGAGATTATGATTGTATTGATAGCTGAATACAGATTGCTTGGAGAAAGCTTCTGCACCTTGCAACATTCATGCTGGATTTATAGCAGGAGTATAATTACTCCTTGTTAATAATATGCCTTATAATCTCCATCTATTTTTTTATAAAATATATAATTCTGGAAAATATTCCCTACAAAATATTAAAACAGATGATCAAATGTGCTCTGCTTTTCCCCCCTACTTGATGATTCAAAATTAAGTTTTTTAACATAATCATGCTCCTTTCAAAGCAAAAAATAGGCAACTGTAGTACCAACTAGTCTGACCTTGTGAAATACAAGGGATACAAATCTCAGCAGGGGGAGGGTTGGGATGCAATATGAGATTAAAAGAGGAAGTCGCAATGGTTCTTTCATGGAGAGGATCTGAAATTTTCAGGGAAACAGTCGTCACTCTGCTGAAATTGCCTGGCATAGATGTGTCACTCAGAGAACAGAGAGGGTGGGAAAAATAAAAGGGCCCCAGAAAAAAAACCAACAAAATCTTTTTGGTTTTTTCCTGTGTAAAATGTCAGCTGCCACAGAGTATTTAAAACTATTTTTTCTAGCCCTCTCCATACAATTGTACTGCATTATCATGTATAAGGGCTTTACCTGCAGAAGTGCCCTTTACCATGCTGCTGTACTCCTGCTGGGTACTCAGATCAATCTGTTCCCCAAAGTGGGGCCAGAGGAACTCTCAGCTTTCCTGTGACACAAGGAACTCATCCTCTGTTTGATGCTGCTTAGAGACCACTGCATCTTTAGTGCTTCTCATAGTGTTGACAACATACTGATCTTTACTAGTGCTGCCTTAGAAGAACTTTCAAGTTCGCGCCAGCTCCTCAAACAAGGTAAGCTCTTGGGAGTTTTAGCAGGGAGGACAAAGCCTCTGCTCTGCTCAATGTGGCTCATAAGATGCTAACACAAGTATGCATTTCCAGGTGCACCATTTTCACTTCTGCAATGAAAGATACTTTTCACAAGAAACAGATCTGCCCCTGGATGAACATGGAATTCCTGAGCGGAAGTAGTGTAGAAAAGAAAATAATCCTTGGTAAACTCTTTCAGTTGTGGGCAAAGTCATTCAAAACCAACAAAAATGCCCAATATTCCATCACAATACATAGAAAATGTTGTATTTGCAAACATCACTTAGGTGTCTTTGTATAACCTGGGCAATGCACAGCAGTTTGCTTTATTTTGTTATTTTCTTCCCTCTTCATCACAGTCTTTTTCTCCTTGCACCTCCCATATGGGTATTTTTATCCCTGAGCTCTATTAAGTCTTCACCTTGATTTTCAATATTCCTATTTTGTTTCTTCTCCTTCTACCCTGAACAACCCAACACGTCTTTATTTTTTAATGTCTTTGCTTCCAGAAATACCCAGAGACCCTACTAAAAGGAGTTCCAATCTATTTGTGAAAAGGAAGCAACATCACTAGCAATTCTCTGTTGAAATTAATAAAGCTTCCCTAGGGACAAAAGGAGATGGAGGTGGGGAATCCCCTTTCCAGAAGAAATTTTTCAGTGATTAGTAAGAAAGTTTAATGGGCAATATTATAATTTAATAGTTACATCAGATAGCTATTAAAATATAGTATCCTATATTAAGACCTCTTATTAGCCAGTGTGATTTACTAACCAAAAAAAAAAAAGGCTGATTGCTACAGAGGACCCATTAAGCAGTAAGATTTTGCTGTTCTGCTGCTTGCTGTCAGCTGTAGACAGAAGGGGCATCAGCTGTAAAAAGGACCACAGACAGTATCTTTCTAACCATCAGTTTCATGCCACAGGGAGACCTTGCTTCCCTCTAACTTTTTACCTATCAGCTTGGTTAAAAGAAAATACACACCTACTTTAGTAAATCACACTCTGGAAATAATGAATTTCAGAGATAAGTAAGGGTTTGCGCACTTACTGCAGACTTACAAACTCCTATTCATTCCTCTACCTTTGAAAACAGACCCATGAAGTTTAGCAGAATTGCCTCCGTGCTTAAAATATCTGTACATGTGTTTATAGATCTAAACTGTGTAGTGCTTGAAGGATAACCAAAATTGATGTACAGCAAATGTTTTCTACATTTATTTATTGTTCTGACGTCCCAGGAAAAGTGCTAAATCAAACCACAAAGCCCAAATTGCAACAAGAACAAATTCACCACTATAAAGTGACAGAAATGATTAAAATAAAACAGTTCAATTAAGGGCATATGAAATAGTGAACACATAAAAATAAATGAGGAAAGAATCGCACTAGAAACACAGTTATTTCAATTATAGTTAATTTTGATCCCTTTATTATGCATATATATCATAAATGAAAAAACTTATACAATGCCAGCTAAAGAAAGTTCTATCAAAGGATTTTTACCCTCCCTATTAAGTGACCAAACCCACATGTTTATAACACAGCACAGCTTCTGTTCACTTAAAAGAAAAATTTCATTAAAAAAATAATAATATTCTAATTGCCATTAATTATATAATCTTTTCAAATATAAAGTGAGTATCAAAAAGTCTTCTGCTAAAACAATAAACACCTACATAAGTGTACTCTGTACTCAAACCTGAAAACTCACTTCAAGGTCCATTTTCTATTTATTTTCTAGTATTTAGAAGTGTTTATTCTGGGCTGAATCCAAGATGGCAAGAGCTGTCAATGGGCATATTTTAACTAAGGTTGCAGCACTTTAAATGAGATCCCATGCGTCTCGGTGCATGTTTAAATTCATATTTATACACTCGGGCACCTCACTTGTGAATAGTGGCTAGAAATATATTTTCTTCATTACTACCTGGCAGAATTTAATCTGTTCCACCCAAACACAGACCTGACCACAGTGATCCATCCCACTGTCGCTTCTGTGTTTCCCACTTATGGCTAACAATGGAAACTACATCTTGTAAAACATGCAGCCATATGTCTCCAGATTGGTACCAGTAGATATGGAGTTAGTAAAAATATACATTGTGGGTTTTGTTGTTGGGGTTAGTTTGGGGGGTAGTTGGTTGGTTGTTTCTTTGTTTGCTGGGTTTATTTTAAATCACCTTTGTGGTGTATGCTGTAAAATTTTTCTGTAATTAGTAGAGAATTAGGATCTGACTATCCTAGAAGAAATTGTCTTCACGCAGCACTAAATCTAGCATTGATCACGCTGATAGAAGAACTTAAAAATACTTAACTTCAAGCTGTTGGACTGGAACACGTCTACTGAAGACAGCAAGAAAATCTGAGTGCAGAATTTCTTTCTTTAAGAAGGAACACAAGATACTTATTTGCTGCAACAGAAGCCACAGTCTCATAATTTGAAAGTTCACTTCCTTCTGCAACTGATCTCTCGGTGAGGAAACGTGATCAGTGCATCACGGTTTCTGCATAAGGAGCAGAGAGCATGGCCCTAAAGGAGAGTCCTGTGTACACACTGTCTAGACCAACATGCTGAAGACATATGTATAGACAGGCCTCATCTGTTATGAACGCACGTGAGGAAGCTGCAAGCTGAACTCCAGCCATAAATCACAAGTAAAGCTACAGTATTCTATGTAAAGCCCCTTGAATCTAAGCCAGCAGAGAAAAGAAATCTAGAGCTCAGCTCGTTTTTAACCACAGACATAAATGTGTTCATGCCAGCCAGCCCAAATCAGGAACTGGCAGTCAATAGCCTACAACAGCTGACATTTCTTTCTCTCTCAAGCGGTTTGCAAAGATATACTCGTGGGCAAGCCACTACAAGCCAGACTGCACCAAATGGAAATATGTACGACGATAGTAAGATCCATCCTCACAAGACGCACTTGTAATAATGAAAAAAAAATGTGGAAATGGGCATATGATCAGTGTCCGTGAGGACTCTGAAGAGCACCCACAAAATGAACACCCTATGGGTGAACAGCAGGCAAAGCTGCAAAGCAGAGGGGAGGGGTGAGACAGGGTAGAAAGAAACTCCCTCTCTCTTTGCCAAGCCCTCTACTTGTTTTAACAAACGAGCCATTAGCATCTCCAAATTATCTGGCCCGAGCTACAGCCAGCTCCCTTTCATCCAAGCCCAGGACCCAGCCAAACATTGGGAAACTACCAGCTGTGTCCAGCATGAAGGCAGCAGGCCTGCATATCATCAGCACCACAGCATCAGTGAATTCCAAGCTGCACTCTCCTTCGCCACAGTTGTCTATACATTAAATGCACACAGCCATGGAAAGAAACCTACTTGCCTGAACCACTCACTACAAAGGTAAGTTACTATCCACTGGGATTTCTCCGGAGGAACTGGGAAGCAGTAAGAAATAGAGATTCTTAACTATAATTTTAAGTACCCTTGCAAGAATTGTACAAGCACTCTGAAGGAGAGATCTGCACTACCCCTTGAATTAGTGTGATCTTTTCTAAGAGAAGTCCACAAAATAGGCAAGAACAGTCGATCTTTATGGTTCTACAGTGCACACATGTAAACTTGACAAACAGAACAAAGAAATGAAAATTCTGAAATACTGACAAATATCTCACTGTCACTTCTTAATGTCTTTGTCCCAGAAAGAAAAAGGAGAGATAGGACAATTAATTCTAATGGCACATTAGTTTACCTGTTATCTAAGTGATGGTAATAGCCAACAAGGTGTATAAGAAATTGTTTTTTTCCAAATACCCAAAAACAGATGAACAGGAAAGTAAATATTTTTGTGCTTCTTAAGCTTCTGCTCACTTAGCCTTTTAATTAGGCATCTTGGTAAGACCTCATAGACATTAAATGTGATGATTTCCTACATGTCAGGGAAGTAAGAGAAAAAAATGGGCATATTCAAACACAACACAATATTCCAAGAACCTCAGATTTTCTAAGTTACAAGGCAGTTGACATTACTTAGCTGTAAAGTGGTATACCTTTTATGACACTGCAGAGTACACAGGACCCAGGGCAAAAGAAGCCTTCACATTAAAAACAATCAGATTAGCATAACAAGAGCAGAAAGCAAAGCTGCAGGAACATTTGGGGAGCCTTTAAATTTTTTTTTCCTTTAAAGCATTTCAACTCCTCCAGCCAAAGTAAACACAGCACAGATTAGTTCTCAGAAGTGCCCTCAGCCAAAAAGTAAGCTATTGTAATATGGAGAATGATACTGGGAGCTAAGCTAAGCTTTAATAGCCTCCATGGCATATAATAGATGTGAGGGGAATCAGAACACAGACTGAAACAAGCACATGTTGAAGTTTTCAGACCTAATAAAGACATTCATAATACGGTGAGCTAGCTAGAATGCCACTAATGCATACTCCCCTTACTGCCATTGTAGAACTAAGAATGTATGATGCTAGTTTTCACTCATACAATTCCTATTGTAGAGAAGACCCCACACAAAACACACAGTTCCCTTTGAACCCACTCAACTCTCCCTGTTGCTGAACCGACACAGAAATGCGGCATTTCAGCATCCTGGGATACCCATCACAGCCAGCCCTGTCATCTACAAATGATTAAAAAACTACAAGCCCCAGCTGTTGAAAAATAGTGGCTTCTTTACAGAGAGATTTACAGGAGAGGAGAGCAGGAAAAAGCCCTCTCAAATTCATTTTAGTTTGGAACAGCTTAATACTTCATTTCTTAATACTGATTCTTAAAGAGATTTTCCAACTCTGCATCTTAACAATGCACCAGAACTGCTGTGCAGTACTAGACCAATATCCCACTGCCAAAAATCAAACAACAAAGGAAAATATACAGATGAAGCAGTTAAAGAATCATATACTTGAAGTTAAGAGGAAACTCCTTTTGGATGTTATACCCTCAGGCACAGTCCAAGGCTGATCATGGTGGCTTTCTGATCTCAGGGCACCACTGTCCCCTATCCCATCCTTCCTGTGTCCTGGACCTCACCCTAGCAAGCTACCCCTTAGCATGGGGCAGGTTGACAGCATCAGCCTCATGCTGCCTCTTTCAGACTTTTACACTTTTCCCAGGCCAGCGGAAAAGATGTACCAGATTTCCAGAAAGGTCCTGCTCTGTTGTGACTAGGACAGCAGAAACTCCTATCAGACAAAAAATACTTGGTAAAAAAAGTTCTCACTCAGCTCCAATTATGTCAGAATGGCCTTCAAAGTCATTCCTAAATATCAGTGCAAACTGGATCCCAGAGGCAATTTTCTGCACCTTAAATGAAGGTCGTTAAACCTATACCTACCTTCAAGCTGCCTACATTCATCAGAGTTCTGGACCAGCAGTGTTTGTTTTCTAATCTATTTATTTTTCATTATGGTTTTTTCTAATGAATTCTAAATGTCTCAGAAATAACCGTGAGTTAACACCTGCTAGGAAATACAAAGGAGGCCAGATATGTTAGAGGACAGAACTAGCAGAGAGTTGGAACTTGTGGACACAAGCTGCTTGGAGTCTGTCTCAAGGAGGTCCCCCAGAGACACTGGGCCCTGTGAATGTTACTAACTTGTAGTTAAACAATTTCCATTTCCCATACCTGGTATCACTTAGGAGAAACATAAAAACAGGCAAAAAGCATGGAAGGTGTGTGCTCTGATCACACACCAATAGCATTATGCTCAGCAAACTTTGTGCACTAAAGTAATGCTTATTCTGTGTTTTATGTGGTAATTATATGCATTAGTTCTTAATCATATATGAGTACTGCCCAGTGCATTTATAGTTAGTGAAAAATGTTCTTCACTAAAATATTACTAGTTAAATGATCAAAAGTGTAATTTGCTTAACTTACAGTAAAGTTGCTAATGTGCTTCTTTTAAAAAATTCCAACTCACCACAACATGAAATAAATGCAGAGTACTGATCCCACTGTAGAGTTACACCAAATTTTTAACTGTACACCCAGCAAATGTACCCTCTTCTGTTCATGTATTACACTCTACAGTGCACCTTTGAGTGCACTCAAAAGGTAAGTTACCTCTTTGGACTGAAACAAATTAGTAACATGTCCTTCCTTACTCTTCCTTAAAATGGAGCCATCGTCTCTTCCAACGGAGCTGAGCAGACCTAAAGCACCTGACCATGAGGATGTCATTCTTCAGCCCTTAAAGTCACTCTCCAAAGTTGCCTAGCAAGTTTACAGGGAAGTAGTCACTTCACTGCTTGTGTCTCAGCTGTCTTCTCTGCTCTGTACCTTCAAAGACTGTCAGAAACCATCCATTTGTTTCAGCCACTCCACTTCTTTCTTGCTTCTGCTTGCAGTAGGCCCTGGACAGTTAGCATTTATGTTCCTTTTGTCCAAAAAGCTAAAGATCAGTCATTAGCTATCTCAACTGCATAGGCAGCCCATCTATTTTCAAATTATTGCACAACACTATATAGTTGGTGAAGAAAGGCTGAAGAGAAGGTGCTGTTCACCACTCCCACAGTATCAAAGAGCTTCCACTTAAATGTTGTTCCCAGATGAAGGACCTGAATTGAGTATGTAATCATCCTAGATTCTTTGCCTAGTCAATGCAGAGAAATAGGCATCTTTAGAAGATGTCAGCCATGCTAAGTTCAAAATCTGTAAGTACAGATACAGACCTGTTAAGGTATCTGCCTCTCTATTCAAAGGAAAGTTGGGTGACGTATGTTTCTAGAACAGTTGGCCTTGTTAAATACTTTAAAAGTCACCTGGAAGGAATTCAAGTTACTCTTTCTCAAGATCCAAACTACCTTCTCATTTTCTCAGGGACATCAAAGACATCAAGAGTATCTAGGACGCATAACAGTTTTGGTCATGTAGTTTACTAGACATCTTATAAACTGACACATACAACAGTTTTAAAAAAAATAAAAGCAACCATGAAAAAGATGAAGGCTGTGATGACATCCTCGCACACAGAGGCTCTCAGTAAATACACTGCCTCTTTTGCTACCTCCTCTAGTTCCAAGAAACGGCAGTCTAGATTTTCATGCCCTGTTGGCTTTGCTGCACACTGCAGATATACAAGCAGATGATTGATGGGGTTTACACTGTGGAAGCCCTACTTGTTGGCAAATGCACACTTGAGAAAGGATTCCAGATCTCTGAGCCACAGCAGGAACTAACAGGATGTGTACACCATTTGTTTCAGATTTACATTTAGTATATGACAAATATCCTTCTGTCTGGTTCTTGATTAGAAGAATAGCTTTTGTTTACCCATGAAAAAGCATTTATTCCAATTCTTGGTGAACCGGGTATTCACGACTAGGCAATGCTTGGGAGGGATTCCATGGGAAGCTTCCATGGAGGATAAAATGCTAGTGAGTGCTGCAAGTTTTTCAAGAAAGCTCTCCTGGAAGCACAAAAACAGTTCATCACCCTTAATGGTAAGGGAATTAGGTGGAGCAAGAGACCTGCAAGCTTCTGAGTCTGCCCAAAATAGAAGCGTACCAGAGATGGAAAAGTGGACTAATACCCACTGAGAACTACAAGGGCATTGCCAGGGCATGCAGAGATGCAGTTAGAAAAGCAAAAACTGATCTCAAATTTAAATTGGCCAGAGATGTCAAAAACTATGAGAAAGGGTTCTTCAGGTATGTAAGCAACAAGCAGAAACATAAGTACTGGCCTGCTGCTAAACAGGAGAGGTGAATTAAGTCAGCAACAATGCTGAAAAGGCAGAGGTTCTCAATGCTTTCTTCACCTCTGCCTTTGCCAGCACTGTTGGGCCTCAGACCACGGGAACAAAAAATCCAGGTTGATGCAAATAAAGACCCACCATCAGTGAAGGAAGAGATGGTTTGTGAACTATTACAGGAGCAGACCCCTACAAATCAATGGGCCTAGACATTAGCCACCCAAGGATGTTAAGAGAGGTGGCTGATGTTATTGCAAGGCTGCTCTCCATAGTCCTTGAGAAGTTGTAGAGATTGAGGGACATCCCAGAAGACTGGAGGAATGCTAATGTCACCCCAATCTACAAGAAGGGCTTAAAGGAGGATCCAGGAAAATATAGGCCCACCAGTCTTACTTCAGTCCCTGGAAAAGGTATGGAACGAATCCTCCTGGGGACTATAACAGGTCAAATGAAGCATGTGATTGGAAAAACCCAGCACAGATCTACCAAGGGCAAATCATGCTTGACAAACCTGATCACCTTCTACAACAAAGTAACCCGCTCAGTTGATGTGGGGTGAGCAGTGGACGTTGTCTACCTGGATTTCTCCAAGGCTTCCAATATGGTTCCCCACAGCCTCATCCTAGAGATACTGATGCGTTATGGTCCAGACAAGTGGTCCATGTGGTGGATGGAGAACTGGCTAACAGGCCACACCCTGATGGTGGTGGTAAATAGCTCCTTTTCAAACTGGCAACCTGTTACTGGGCCCAACACTGTTTAATATCTTCATAAGTGATCTGGATGATGGAATCAAGTGTACCTTGATGAAGTTTGTTGGTGGTACCAAACTAAGTGGGGAAGGGGACACTTTGGAAGAGAGGGCCACCCTGCAGGAAGACCTGGATAAGCTGGAAGAGTGGGCTAACAAGAACTTTATGAAGTTCAACAAGGACAAGTGTAAGGTCTTGAACTTGAGAAAACATAATCCAGGAATGCAGCGCAGGCTGGGATCCACCTGGCTGGGAAGTAGCTCTGCGGAAAGGGACCCCTCTGTGGGAGTCCTGGTGGACAACAAGCTCAATATGAGTGAACAGTGTGCTGCCGCGGCAAAGAAAGCCAACAGGATGCTGTGTTGCAAGAAGAGGGGCACCACGAGCAGAGATAAAGTTGTCATCCCACTCTACTTCAGCCCAGCTTCCCAGCAAGTTCTCCAGGATCTTAATAAACTTTGTTTTGCTTCTGGAAAAATACTGAATGTTCCCACTGCTTTTCCTGCAGAGTAATTTGGCTGAAGCCTCTTTTCCTAAATCTCCAGCACCAGCTGTTCCCACTTCAGTGGGCACCATTGAGGCTAATGGTCATCTATCATTCCTGGTCTGAGCCGCAACAGTGTATTGCCTGAGGCATCCCCATGATAAAGCAACTGAACCAGAATTCATAAACTGAATGCTGAGATTCCATAAATACAATAGTTTCCAAAACAACTCTTCCTCCTAGCACAAGAAGTTTTTGAAAAATCAAGCAAGTCCATCAGTGAATCCAGAAATCAGCAATACCAAAATGAAAAGAAAACAAAACGAACAAACCCCCCAAAAAGGCTTGCATTCATGGCATATCAATAGGAGAGTGAGCTAGCACCAAAAACATTCACTTTCTCATAACAGAAGATTCATTCTTGGGGTTTTCCACCCCAGATGAAGGTGTATTGAACAGTTAATGGCCAAACAAATGTAGAACCAAGACAAAACAGCAGGAGCGATCTAGTAGCTAGATCACCAGATCTCCTCCTTTTCTGTATGGAAAAAGATTCCACCTAACTCAGCATTCAGTAGTTTTGGTCTAACCTTAAAGTCAAACACAACCTGAGCCTGTCTTTCCTTCAGTTCTTCCTAAATCACTCCAAATTAAGAGATCTAATTCCTTTTTCAAATTTCCTGCATATAATCCCAATGGCATTATACAGAAGTGCAGTGACATATAAAATTAAGCCAAGTATGCCCTTCTTCACAAGGCATTTTTTTACCTCTTATTCTAAACTGGCCTAAAATTCCCATCAGATGCCAAAGTAAGGTCTACACTTCTTTCTGGGAAGACATTTCCCTGCACTAAGGCACAGAAATCTTTCGTGATATGTATATGACACACAAGTTTGTGTAGACAAACAAATGAGATTGAAAATCAAGCCTTAGAATGATACTCTTATCACAACATAGCAGCAGTCTGAAGATACAAACTATACACTTTTTTCCTCCCTTTGGATGTGTTTCTTTAAGAGCTTGTAAAAAGGAACACCAACATTTTTGATGTAAAGAACATTGAAGATTCAGTCAAAACACCTGAAAACTGACAGAAAAAATTTAAATAGGAAAAAAAAAAGCACATTACTGCACACTGAGGAAAATGCTTGGACTACAAAGTTCTTATGAATGCTACCAAGCTTTCCACAGCTTTCACCAAGTGAAAGGACCTCTTATCTCTAATCAGGACTGGGGAGGGACAGAGGGGCAGAAATTGAGGTTTTGAGGCAGGAATTAAAGAGCTGAAGTCAGGAAGAACATAACGGAAAAGGACTTGCCCCCTTTTTCCTTCCTTTATAGTGAAAATTGCTTTTGTGCAAACAGTTATTTTCTACCATGCACTCCTTTTGTTGCCACTTTTAAGTCCCCTAGACACCAATCTATGGAAAATGAATACTCAAGATATATTTTAACAAATCCTCTCCAAAACGATGAACAGCAATTATCAACAACCTTTTCAGTTAGAAGGATCGTAACAGACATCCACTGGGATAATTCTCCCATTCATATCATTTAAGGGAATGACACCACATACAGCACATAGAAATGAGGTTTCACTATACTTCTCTTTTCTGTCACTATAATGACAACCCAGAGGAGTGTGTTGATCTTGCAAATGTTCTGATCCTGATCTTGTTTCTGAAATGGAAGCTCCAACATAGAAAAAGGAATAACATTTTCCAACACTAACTCCAATGCCACCATGTTTGTAGCTTAAAAAAACCCCAAGTTTGGTGGCATAAACAGAAAAATATCAAACAAGGTTTCATACACTAAATATCAAAGCTAAACAAAGAAAGCTCTGCTATCCCAGACAAATTTCTTTGCAGGGAAAATATATATTCTAGAACCTGGGACTGTGTTCTGACTTACACCCTCTTCCATGGGAAAGTGCAAAGGGAACTTTAAGATTAACTGGACACATGGCTGACAGTCAAATGACATATGGCAAAATCCACACCACTGCAATGCTTAATTTTCATTTTTGACTCCTTGCTTAGGCACTTATGTAGCAACAACCACACTCACCTTACACCATGAAATAAGGACATATTAAAATAATTTCCAACTGGGGGAAGCAAGATTCAAGTTCTCGCTGAACCAAGTCAAGTTTTGGTTTGTTTTTTTTTTTCTCCAAGGGATACACTGAAAAGCCTTTCTCAGCATGGTAAATAATGCTGTGGCTTTCATTAGCTGGCAATTCTCACCAAGCGCAAACAGAGATGGTGGATTCACAGCGCACCTTGATATGGGCATCCCCATTTGGGGTGTACCTGCATGACTGCTACAGACACTGCACACTTCAGCACTATGACCCCACAGACCAAACAAAAACTTATGTACATGCTTTAAAATTTGAACTATTATAATTACCAGGAAATATGTTAGATGCAGTAATGTTCTGAAAACTGTTTTTACGCAGTTAAATGATGAGAGCTGAGGGGTTTATATCCATCCTACAGAGATTTTTCCAAGTCATGTTCTATTACCTCCTAATATGCAAAAAATATCCCCAGCCATCTCCCCCAAAAAGATGCATTTATAAATTTCCAGAAACACATAGGTGACACATGAATTGGTGTTAAAGTAGAAAGCAATCTTCCAATCCAAAACTACAGATAATTTCTACTACTGTGCTAACTACAGCAACACAAGGCTTGCATAAATCTTCCTACTATGCTCATCACTCTGCTTCAGTTACATGCAGCCTGGTCTTAATATTATTGAGATTTGGAATTAATGACCCACTGAGATTTATAGGGCCAATTACATCTCTCAGCATTACGATTTTGGGGGCCTCTACATCCTTAAACAGACATGAGAAGGTCAATTGGAAAACTCTCTTTAGTTCAACAGAATTCAGATGAGACCCTTTGCCTAAAAGAAAAGGAGAACTTGAAATAGGAGATGCTTTAAAAACAAGCCCACCTTTATCAGTATTTCCATAAAACCAACTGTGTGGTTTTTTGTGAGGAAATTGCTTTGTAACATTTGATAGTTGAGTCTAGTTGGGTCCATTTGGGGTTTTTTCCATGTCTTCCAAAAATGTGGAATAAATACAACTGGATCTAGCACTGGTCATTATGACAGAATAGTTTATATGTATTAATGCAAGCGTGACAGATATGACTATTGAGTGACGTCTAGAAGGATTGCTCAGTGTTCACTGAACTGTGAGGAATTCATTTGGCAAGGTCTCTAGTAAGTGAGAAGTCCCTAAATTCATATTGCCCCGTTGCAGTAACTGAGGCAGCTAAAATCATCTTTGCTCGCAGACAGCATTGCGCACAGATTGCGTAGAGAAGTCCATATGTTCCTGTGTTTCCTTTCCCTCTTTTCACAGGCATGGCTTTCTTTGAGCAACCCAAAGTGCTGAGAGCAATGCAAGTCATCAAACAGTAACCACACCATGTTGCGCAGCAGAAGAAAGTTTTGAAATTATGGAAAAGCATAGCATTTTTAATAAGAAATAGACTGATAGACATACCGATATGATCAAACAAATTCTGAACTCAGAACTGCTTTCCTCACTTAAGGATTTCTTTTTAAGGGAAAAAAAAATGACTAAGTAGATAGATAGTCAGATTTCTGCCTGGCATGAATTAAGCCATTCAAGAACACACAATTTAAAATAGAAACACCAACAAGCACCTTTAACTACAGCATCACTGCAAAATGCCACCATAAGTAGCCTAGAAATGCTGAGCTTTGAGTCATTAATAGGATGTGCTTGGCCTTATTTGCTATATAGGATCATGCCATCCAGGCACAGGCAGCAACATTTATTGAGAAATTCACTGAAAGATAACAACTGATTTAAAAGGGGTTCATGTAAGTTTAGTTAAGGAGCAAGTTCTGAGATTATTTTCAATTACTGAGATAAAATCATGGCTTCTCTCAGGAGGAAAAAGGAGTTTTATTTCTATACACTACATGAGCATATGAAAGCTTTAAGAATAGTCTGATTTCACAAACAATATCAGCTTCCTACAAATATTCCTTACGTCTACCTTTCCCTCCCTCAAGTCATTTTTCCAATTATTTTCAACATTTTCTTTGATCGATTAATAAAAATCAGCTTTCCTGCTGCAGATAACAGGTTACAGAATTCCCTTTTACGTTGAATAGTTTGCCCTGCTTTCAAGAATACTAACAGATGGGTTTGTTTTCTTTCACCAAATCTGCAGGGCTCTGGCTAAGCATTGACTTTTTCTGCACCGAACTCCTCATTGATTTCAGATAGCATGAGGATGACAGCAGGACATAGGCACTAAGCTCCAAGCCTTCTAAACTTGCATGAGGATCTGCAGTTAATAAACCAGAAAGCTTCTGTTAACTTGCATTTAAAAAATAGCTTTACCAGCTTGTCTTGAAAGGCTGCAGATCTGGAAAACAGCACCATCTTCCACTCCTCTAAATTCACTATCAAAAAGGTTAGCATCCTTATTTAATAAGTAAAACACGGCATCCTTATGTGATGCATAGGGGAAACATCTACACTGTCTACTTGAGACATGTAACTTTGCTTTGACTTAACCTTGTCATTGTAGGGTTCCTGTAGACTCAGCAGATCCTCGAACACCTGAAGCCGGCAATTCAGAGCCCAAGGGGCTGCGTTACACATGCCTTGTAAGCTCCTAAATCAAGCACTTATGTTACATGCCCAGAGCGAGCTTGTGCAGTCCCTCCACACATTTCAGCATAGTACCATGCTTCATACACACTGTATGTATAACCTGAGCCCCTTTGCTATTTCAGCCTTGCCCCATCACTTCCCGACCTGCATCTTCATGAGCAAGAAAAAAGAAATCTACCTATGCAATAGACCTCTTTGAGCAACAGAACACCTCGGGTGTTAAAGGGCAAGATGTACACAGAAATACAGAAAGAAATCAGATCTATTTTCCTCGGCACAGAAACCTGGAGAAATGTCATGTACATATATTAGCCCTCAAGATAACTACTCAAGATACTGATGGAGCTGACAGTGCAATCTTGTCACTCTCTCATCAGACTACTGTCGGACTTGTGCATGGCAGACTTGAAGCTCCAGCGCAGTCTAGCCCTTCTAATACATTCCATCCATCTTCCAAGGTATATTTTATTAATTTAAGAAAAAAAATATTCATATTCCAAATAGTAGACTCACTGACAAGACACAGGTCTTTTCTAGGTAAAACAGGAAAGCATGTATGGCAGAACATTTAAGGCCTTACTAAACTGGAAGAAAAGCCCACCATTGTAGAGAAAGTACTGCCATCTGTATGCCTTTAAAGACAAAAACAAAGGTTTTCTAGTCATAAGCCATCACAAAATTACTGCCTGATCACCTGCTGTCTTGCATGTACATCAAGCTGTTTTCCAGCAAGATTTGTTCACTTACATTGCCCAAATGAATGTCTCACTTAAAATAAAAAAAAATTAAAAAATAGCCCATTGAAAATAACTCCCTAATCTGCCATCCTTTCAATAGAACTGAAGTGCTCTTCACACACATAGTACACAAGCATCTTGAATTAGCAGGGAACTATTTTTAAATACATGAAGGATAAGATATGAAATTAGTTTCATGGGGAATGAGAACCTCAGAGATTATTTACTTTCCCTTAATTACTTTGACTCACCACTCATTTAGCTTTCCAATAGTACTACCTATTTCACGCTTAAATTTCGTGAGCATGTTTTTGGAACATTTAATATTATGGACCTTAATGATACATAACCATATTTCTCAAATGGACTTACCCACATAAAAGCTAAATAAAGATACCATAAGGTACAAATACCCCTTTCTTTGGAACAACTGCCTCGAAGTAAGGATCTCCACATGAAAGCAAGCATCTTTCTTTGAGCAAAACCATGAAAATTCCGACAACTGTAAAAAACTATTAAAACTATTACACTAGGTGCAGGTAGCCTTTTATACTACCGATCTTAAATAATGTAAGGAGCAAACCAAATACTATTATTTAAAAATTATTTTTGAGAGCAAAGAACTCAAGTGACATGACAGCCTACCAGGGTTCTGAGCCTGAGAGAGAAGCTTGAGTTTCTAAGCCTTCAAACAACAAGAAATTTAGTGTGTGGCCATCAGCACTGCTGGGCTACATCCACTACCCATCTTTACTTCGTGCGACACAAGCACCTTTCTGTTGCTTGCCCAGGATACAAAAAAAAGAGAAGTTCAAGTATATGAAATGGTATTCCAGGAAAAGAACCCTTGTGGCAATATAAAATTAAAGAAAAATAGTAATTAAAAAAATAAGGTAAATAATCTTATCCCTGTAGAAACAAATTGATTAGGATCTTTATGACAGACTCTCCTAATATGAAAAAGTGGGGAAAGTACATAGAAAGGATGAAGGGAGCAAAGAAAAGGCAAGTAATGAAGAGGACAGTGCATAAAACAGAAAGTAGCAGGTCTAAAATGTAAAACAAATGGAGGTCATAGTAAAAAGACATAGGACAGATAGGCACAAGGAGAAGGAGAAAGGAGGGTTGTAAAAAATGAAAGGAGAGAAGGCAAGACCAGAAAGGGTAGGGAGACAGACACACAGAAGGGAATGTTTAAAATTTAAAAACAAACAAACAATCAAAACAACACCAAAAAAAACCACACCAAAAAATCTAAACCAAACAAAAACCCCAAATAACCGAACAAAAATCCACAAACACACAAACAAAACCCCTACAAACATCCACAGCTCTAGGTTCCTCCCCCAAAATTACTCTAGAAACCAGAGCTGGAAGAAAATAAAGTGAAACTCCTTTCATTGGTTAACAAAGCTTCATTCAATGCTGACAGCTCAGGGCTCAGTCCTGTCTCTGTCAAGCAGTGGCACTTTTTGCCAGAACTCAGATCTCATGGGATTAAGGCTGAGCTAAAGCAATGCCTGAACGATTCTCTGCACTTAAACACCTGAGACACTGCATACCATAGCATCAGCTCTGGATTTTTTAGGATGACTAGTCTTTACTAAGTCTGAGAATTAAGAAGTAGAAAAAGCACCACGGCACTACATGTAACAGGACATACTACTGCCACTATGTATATAAAATTAGGAGTTCTCTCATTAAGCTGAGTTATCAAAGCATTTATTATGTTATAAAGTACTAATAATTATTCTATCAGCTGACAATGGCTAATTTATCAGAAAAAAAATTATGAGCTGTTACAGCAATTAGCAAAGCCATCACCATGCAATAAAGTGGATTTTCTGAAGGCTTTCCAGGAAGAGACAGTAAGAAAGAAGCTTTGGGTTCCACTTTCCACCAGTGAACATTGTGTTGTTTCAACACAACCACCATTGCAGTTAAGAGCAAGAAGAAAGGAAGACCCTGAAAATAATTTTTCAAGTTGCTTATTAGAATATAATGAATATTAACAACAGATAGTACAAATTCTCTTGAGAATTGGGTATTGGTGGGTTTTGGATCCTGTTAAGGTTCCTAGGGAATTTCACAGTTAATGGTGTATTTCCATATCAATGTTTAAAGAAGGGGGGAGGGTTTGCAAAACTGAATCCTAAGCATGGAGTTTTCTTTGTGCTTCAGAGAAAAATATCTGATGTTCTTCTAAAGCTGAAATAAGAAAAGTTCAAACTTAACTTACATTATCAAAGATTTTTAGAAGAAAATTCTACACAGAAAATGTTCAAGGAGGCATTCAAAGGAAGAACTTGCTTCTCTTACTGTGGTCAGTAGCAATGCACCAGACTTGCCATGATACCACTAAGGGCCACAAGCAGTTTACAAACCATAGCAGCTTTGTTTTGCTTTAATAGATAAAAGAAACAACTTTATTTTGTTTTAAACAGATTGTATGCCCATTTTTCATAGACCACTTAGAAAGCATATTGCTATGGGCTTCCCAGTGACAAACACACTGAGGCACCAGCAAGTGACAACACACTTTGTACTCCTTGACATGGATGAAAGAATTCAATTCAACTTTTCTTTTTTCTATCTGGAAAGAGAAATGTCTAAGAAAAATATTTTTTAGCCCTAACTCCTGAGAACGAAGCTTAAATGATGCTCTGTCTGCATCTTCATCTGTTTCTCCGTTTGCTAACTTTAGGTGACATTGGTCAGCAGCAACCAAAACTGACAGGGGACGGAGTCCCTTTATTTTCATGAAAAATGGCAGCTGAATAAAGGAGAAAAATAATAAACGTCCCATGGTTTGAATGGTAGGTACTCAACCTTGTATCACAAAATCCATAGAGCAATCACCACCTGCAGAAAACAAGGCAAGGTTGGCTCTACGCTCACACCACCACCATTTGTCTGGTTATTTCCCCCATCCTTCAGTATTCAAAACATCCCAACTCAGGCAACCTTTATTTACTGCAAGTACATAGTAAATACAGACAAGCTTTCATTGGCAACTGCTGTGACAGCTGATCTTCACACCACAGCATTATCTTAATAAACTGTCTCTCACCCCCAGGGTCTTTGTTCTCATATAAGCGACATACAGTTGGTCACCCTGGATCTTACACAACGCATGACAAGCACAGAGGTTATATGAGTTAATTGCATAGTGACTGCAAAAATAGCGTGCTTTCTTCCTTTCAGCAACGTGGTCTTTCTCTGTTGAAAACAACTGGAGTTACACTTCAATTCTAGTTAATGACAGAACTGTGTATCTGCGTAACTGTATCATTAGTTAATGTTACCACCACACAAGCTTGTCTGTATGGTATTTGACAATGAAATTCAAGTTAAACAGCCTCCTCCAGAACAAAGACAACATTGGATTAATTAGGTAACTTGCTACACATTTAGAAAATGAAGATGAATATCCCTTTTATAACCATATTAAAATCCTACAGAATAAGAACCAGATTGTAATCTGTTATTGTACTGTAACTCATGAATATCTCTTGAAATTACTCAAATTTTAAATTACTGGAGATCAGAATCTGGCCTCATACATCTTAAAAGAACGTCTGACTCATTACTCATGTAAAAAGGACACAATCTCCATCAACACAGGAGATGCACTCCATAACAGGAGCCAGTTTGTTTCCTAGGAGAGTTCAAAATTCTCTGCCAAAAGAGAACTTGCATTCTGGTACTCCTAATGTATTATGTTATTTGTATTGGTCTACATGCTACTTTTGCTATGGAATGAATGTCTGGAGAAAAGCAGAAACCGTGGTCCGTTACTCTGTCTTTTCCCTGCACGCTTCCCAGAACTCTGGCAACTTTCTTCCTCTGACTGAAGGCAGCCACTGGAAATGCTGTACGAAGTCCATAAAGCTTTTAATAGCTAAAACACAAACCACAGACTACTGAATTCATTTTGTAACATGATTATGCCTCCAACATGGTCCAATACTGAAAGCGTGCAACTCTAAACAAAAATATCATAGCTGAGTCACAAGTGCCTAAACAGTCTGGTCTACCATTCTTTTAGTCTATTTTTAGTTGTGCTTTAACAACTTGCGATACGTCAATATAAGATTTTTGAAGACATTAGTTTTCTCTCTGTGCTTTACAATGCTTTTGCACCAGCCAGGGCTGAACCTCAAGTTCTGTTAGGAAGGGATCATGTGTGAAAAAGTGAATTTATCAAAATGTTTCAAGCCCAACAGTGTCACATGGCAAAATGCTCCACAGTGAGCTAGGCAGGGAAGAAACTATTTTCAAGCCTGAAACATCCATGTCGTGCTGACAGTGTCTCCTACAACTTGACTGCTACATATTCCACTGCTCTGACACAAACAGGGATAACAGACTGATCATCTGGATTTCAGTTTAAGTTATGAAACCATGCTCCTGACTGTCCCACTTCCTTTTATCCCACTTACTGTAAGGGCTGGTGAGAATCACAGACAAACACAGCTAAAAAAAACCCTATGCAACAGGATCTGTTGCACCCTTTAAAGACGACAGTTATATCAATAATATTCATGAACACTTCAACTGGTACAGGCCCCACAGCATTCACACAATCCATTCCAGGACCCCTCTGCAGCCTTACTACTAGAAAAAAAATCCTAAATTTGTTACTTCTTGCAACATATTTAACCTATTACTTTTTCTCTACTTACTGTGAGCATTGCAGAGGTTTTTCCCTTGTTATGTCAGACTTCTTCCTGTTCTCCATCTTCATCCAAAGCATTAATCCTGTCATTCAGTTTCTACAGTTGCTCATGCCTCCTTCACTATTTTTCTCAAATATTTGGTGTTATTTATTTCCAAGTTAGAGGAAGAAAGTTTCCACTTGAACTGGAACATCATCAGGCTGTACCTGGTCCAAATTCTTCTGAAACCATCATTAGTTGCCTTTCTAAAATTACCAGTTCCCTGGGGAGTATCTTGCTGTATAAAAACTTTCTACAAAAGTCATGTTCAACTTCGGTTTAAATAAACTTGCATTACTGAGGACCATTGAGTAGAGGCAAAAATAAAGATAAGATCTTCCTCAGAGGATGTCCAACACTAACTGAAGGAAGGAAGCATAAATACTCATTTTTCCAAGCCAGCTCCTAATTACACAGATGGTTCGTTCTCAGATGAACTCAGCATCAGGACAAACGTACTTCAGAAGTTCTCATTTCAATTTGTTTCTACCACTACTACGCTTGCTCCTCAGGCACTTACAGAACACCTCCTTGTCATCCAGTCATCCCATGGCATCCCTTAGAGACATGGCTGCGAGCGTTACAAAGGTCTGCATTTTTTCTTCCACAGATGCTTATAGCCACTCTCTGAACACTTCTCATATTCAGTGAACCACCTTGCATTAACAGAAGCGCTCCTTATTTTAGGTTTGGACCTTTAGTTCTGCATTTCCCTTTTTCTTCACCCATTTAACAGTAAACTGGTGAATTTAAATGTCTTTAAAAGGGCAGGCTTACTTCTCACTCTATATTGCTCATTTTGTGTATGCTGACAGCAGAGGTAGCTTGAAAGGAAGTTTCTCACTAAATCTGAAGTCTTCATTTTCCTAGTGTTTAGGACAGGAGTGGCTATTGCTGTTTGTCCTCCCTGGTAACAAAGACAAACTAATTCCTCCAGAATGAAATGATGTTGAAGAGCCACTGAAACAACTCGAACAGTGACTTCAGTGATCATCACAGCTATATGTCAATGATGACAGAGTTGTCAAAGCATCTCATCTTCAGGATTATCAAATTCAATCTTCTGCTTTCAGTTCAATATTCAGTTGCATCTGGCAGCCCATATGACATTGAAGAACCAAAAGAAACGGATTTTCTGCATGATTTCAAATGACCACTAGTATTTTCTGTCTAGCTACTTGTGCAACATTTATACTTCAGGTATAGAAAGAATTGTTTGATTACAGTAGGATGACTGACTCACTTCACACTACTCCCTTTATTCTTGGACAAGAAGAGACTGAAAATTATTACTTTTATCATTTCTATTTTATTTGTAGTATATAGTACTGAACAGAATCAACTTTGTTATTACGGAAAAGGTAAACCTAGGTGCAAGACTGGCACGCTGGCCTTATAATACAAAGCTGCCCTGTCAGATGTGCTGCCTACTTTCAGATTTGAACAAATGAATCCTGCTCTGGCCATGCAGTTCTCCATTCCCTTCATTCTCATCACTATCCATGGAGAGTGGATTACATTAAGCAGCTACTCTGTTCTTTCATAATCAGCGAACCTTCTCTTTCCTCTTCCCCAGAGATTTTGTGCAGTTACATAATCTGCCTTAACATTTTCCAAGAAACTTGAAAAGAAATTCCAAATTTTCAGCCTCTTTTACTAAATGTTAATAGTTTTCTTCCCAGACTGAAATTACAGCCACCTTCTATTTTGCAAAGAAAACAATATAAACTACGCATTATGTATGTTCTGCAAAATGATACAGAAGTTAAACAAACACATCATGAAAACTAAAACTGCAAAACCCAACTAATGACATACGCATCACACCTGGTTTCACATGTTTTTCTGTAACAGTATTAACCTCACTGAATTGGCAAGAAACTGGATAGCTAAGCAGATTGGCAACAGTACACGGAGGCTTTCACCTGGAGTACAGCAGCTCAAGTTTAGCCCACCTCCCTCTAGGAACTGCAAATGCATGCTCTCTCCCAGGCTGCTGATGAAATAAAATGGTAATGGTTACCCAGTTCATACAAAATGGGAGATTACATTGCAGAAAAAGAGTCATCAGCACAATCAGTATTTCCTCTTACTGCAAAAGATATTAATAACCTTGAACCAAAAAACTGGTCAAGGGTGCCTTCATTCGCTAAAATGAAATTAACATATGAGATGCTCATCTAAGGCCAGTTAACGGAAAGGCAACATAAAGATTCTAAATCAAATGTACTTTCCAGGACTTCTAAGTCTTCAGCTTCCTCATGTAACAGTCTAGCACCAATACTGCGTTTATGCTATCCATAAAGATGGTGGAAGCCAGATATGAATGTGCAGAGGAGGCATGAGGATGCATGAATAGACCACCCATTTAAAGCTAGCAAATCCACACAGTGCTTGCTCACATTCAGGTGCCTGCCATCCTTATCTGCCAGCAGAAGACCATTAACACAGACTTTTTTGATGCATCTCTAATCATACTATCCTGGGCTGTGGTCTCAGCAGATTTCACTGCTAAGCAAGGGTCACACCTCTGAGGAAAACTCTCAATACACTAAGTGGATCACTTATTAGGTAAATGCAATTCTTTCTTCCGAGTCAATGTTGAAGTATCACCAACACCTATCATAAGTCATCACAAGAGATTAATCCATGCACCTTTGCCGCCAAAATACAGGTCTCTACCACTGTAGAACGAGAGGGAACTGTTTCACTTGGTAGAAAAATAGCAAGCTCTTATTCTATATGCAGAGGAGCCACTGAATTAGGATATAACACAATTTCACAGTACGTCAGGCCAGCAAAATATTAGGAAGCAATCAGCTAATTTCAGATGAAACAAACTTATTTGTCATCACTGAAATACTTCTTATAAGGACACAAGTACCAGTGCTTGTTCTAAGAGCATGCTCACATTCTGGTTACTGCATTCCACCTCCCTAAATTCACACCATGCCTTTATCAGCTACTTCTATTTCATTTCTTTTTTGCTTCCCTGACAAAATGCTTCTGAACAAGTATGGGTAAGTCTAAGTTAAACCCTCACTGTATTCTACCACAGGCAGAGCTTTACATCCAAATGCATTTTTACACTGTCTGTATGGCACAGAACCCTTTAAAATCTACACAAAGCCAACCTGTCATACCAAAACAGTTGCATGTTATCCACTCTGGCCATGGAAGAACTGTTCCTCATCATGTATTGATGAGACCTAGTATCCTAAACCCCACATCCTGAATGCTAACACTATGTTAAAAGTACCTGTATAGAAATGCTTTAAAGCCTCATTTAACTTAACTCTAAAAATAAAGATTTATTAACAGAAACAAATTGTAATTAAAATTGCTATTGACCCAGCTTCTCCCTGCAAGGTGACAGAATAATAATCTTGTATTTACACACTGTCTTTCAATCTAAATGATTCCATCCAACAAGTCTGATCTTAGACACACTTACACAGAAGACCGTTATTAACATACGCATATAATCCTAAGTAAACCAAATCTACCCTACTTCATTACCAGCAACTACCAAGTTTGATCCACTCAGGTGTATGGGTTCTTTTCATCTATCTTATCCATCCATCACCAAATTATCCACCCATTAAAAAAACTGTCCCTCTAACTTCAGTAATGCATTGGCAACAACTTCAGTCTTAATCCTTATGTTCTGCCTAAAAAAACTTTCATCCAGCTTCATTCAAACCCTTCTCAGACCTCCATCACCAACACTATGAACCAACCTCCAGAGCTAAACACCAGCAAGGGCTGAACCTGGCTTACCTGTCAGAGCATTTGGTTTTAAGCAGTCACCTGGGGGGGTATTGGAAGTATACAGGTTTTTAATACACAGACCAACTTTTTCCATCTTATTCTGCACACAGAGGACATCAACCTGGCTTCCAGAACTTCAAAACCCTCCTTTCTTGCACCATCGAGTACTTAAACCAAAGCTCAGTCTCACCAACCAGCTCTACCCCAGATCAGCTTCCCCTTGTGCACAGTACTCCTGCAAGATCACTGTTCTAATCATTATCACACAAGGAAAGGTTATTCTGATTCACCTCTTTTTACCTTACAGTTACCAAAATAGGCCTTGTTTAAACAGTTGGCTGTCAGGTATCCAGAGAGGATCTACCTCCTCCTCTGCAGCTAGCACAGCTGTTGGAAAACATTCCCTGATGATATCAGTCTGCCCAACATTTTTTTTTTTCTGAATACTTCCTTCAGATAAAATGAATTACAAGAAATCAGCGTAAAAACATGATTCCAGGCAAGGGTTCCTCAATAAAATTGCCATTACATCTTGAACCTGCATCCTCCCTGGCTAAGTCTTCTCCCAGACTACATGGACGAGGGAGATATTTAAAGCAATGCACCTTGGAAAAGATCATCCATATGTCTTTCTTCCTCTCTCAGCCTCTTCCAGAAAACAAGACACTGATGGAAGTAGTCATCTGGACTTGCACTGCACACAGACTAGCCAGATCAGAGGAGACATCTGCTATGAGATTGGGGCATCATGATGGGGGGACAGAAAGGAAGCAGTAATACCTGCTATCTGTCATTGCTGCCTGATTGCAGTAAGCTTCCTTAGATGATGAAACAAAATCCTGCAGAAACCGTCAACAAACAGGCAACTGTCACCTCTGTGACCTCTACACCACCCTGGGATGCTCATTGTTTTCAAAAGGGAAAAAAACCAAATGCATATGCCAGAGCTGTTTACTAAAAAAAAATCTACTGTAGCTGATCCTTGCACATCCACCATCCCAGCATTGACTCAGCCTGAGCCCATTTGATGACCCTGTTCTGAGTCATGCATTTATAAAAGCGTAAAGCCCAACTATCTTGGCACTGGAAATTGCTTGGCCAAAGTAGGAACATTATGGTTTGAGAAAAATCAAGTCAAGGATGGTTGGCCCAGTATTTGGCCTAGTTTCTCTCGTAACCTGCAGCTGAAAGTAGAACAAAACAGAGACATAAAAAAAGGCTGTTAGATCTTGTACGCAATCCCCTTCAAAACACTGAATTGCCTCCTCTGGTACATTTGCTAGTGACCTGCCTACTCTAAACATCTGAAAAGGCACTACACCTGGAATAATATAGGCTCCAATGCATTTTTCTGTGATTAGGTTTTGGCCAGAATTCATCTTAAACTTTTATTTCTTTGATTTCTCAATTTAGTGCCAGGTATTCTCTCACATAATGCATAACAACCAAAAAAAAAAAAAAAAAGATCAGATTCTTTTGACTATAGTACATTTCAAATATCTACATGTAATTAACCTATCTCCCCATATTCAGTGCCAGCCTAGAAATATGTCTGGTTTTGAATATTTCCCCTCAGGCTAGTTCCTCCAGACCCCCAAGTATTTTATTCATCTTTGAGCTTCACTCAAATTGTCAATACCTTCCCATTGCTACGACATTCAGAGTTTTCAGATGTGTTCACAGCAGATTCTTATAAAAAGGGAATCCCGTCTCTTTGTTTGTGGATGTGGTACCTTTTTCTCGTCAGCTCAAGCACAACCTGTGCTGTTCTGTAATCAAGTCACACTGAAGAGTCATGTATTACTTCCTGCTGGGTCTTAATTCTAGAGTCCTTCCAGCATCTCTATTACCTGCCAGTAACTTCCCAATTTGTTGCACCTTGCCCTGTGAACTTGCCTTTTGCCCAAATTTGTTCCCCTCACTCTACTGTCCTGTAGGAATTCTCCTGAAGTTCTGTTTACTCCAAAGCAAAGATGTTAGTTTCAAAGACTATATATAGGTTTTGCTCAAGGCCCCTGTTCAACAAAGCATTTAATTACATGCCCAGCTTTAACCACTTGCTTAAATCCAGTTGATTTGGGCAAGCAGAGATGAGCTTAAGCATACATTAAATGAAAAAAAAAGTTAGGCATGCAAGTCAGTGCTTTGCTGAACCAAATCCTCAGTTTCTGTAATCACTTGGATGGTTTATTTTCCATATTTGGCAAGAATTGGCAGCTCAACGCTTTTATGTTACAGGATTTAAAAATGAAGCTTCAAGAGAGTTCCAAAACTGACATCATGCTTTTGTTCTTCTCTTAAAATAAGAAAAGGAAACAAATACCTAAGTAAATATGCGACAGTACAGTAATCATTAAGCCTACAGGATTTGAACATGCAGCAAGTAACTCCATATTCTCATTATGGTAATACCCCCTTTAAAAAAAAAAAAAGCCTATGAAAAATTGGAAAAAGTATGTGTATTTTACTAAGATATGCCACATGTTCCCTGGTAGCTCATCGGTCACAACCATTATTGTGTAGCTCAATAAAGAGAAGAAAGCTGTCCATTTACTTCCTGTCTACCAAATGCCTTTAAATGCAACAGACTTAACTCACTGTTCCACAAAAGATGGATTTTTAGAGGGGGAGAAGGGGGAAGAAGGTACTACTCTTTGGGTTTGGTCATGAGTTGACTATTTCCATCAGTCCACCAACCCACATGACAGCAGATGTAAGATTTTACATTCATCACCAGCAACAAATGCAGTTGGCATAATGGGAATTTCAATTTCATGGAGAGTATTTAAAATCACTTCCAAATGTCTTCCATTGTTTACACACAGAATACTTCCCGACATTTCTGTCCCCCTTGTTTTTTTGTTTGTATTTCTTGTTTTCTTTGCCTTCCCTCATTCTGCTGCCTCGTAAACACAGGCAGAAGCTAAGTGAGGACTGCAATTAGGCAGCCATACCAAGCTTAATCTGCGGACTACCTAATTGTAAGACTCACTGTTTGGGACAAGTGCCATCTGAGGAAGAAACGAAGAAGAAAAATTGGAAAATGACTACTTCCTCTCAATCCATAAAGCCTTCCAAAATTCAATTAACATGTTCTAAACTAAACCATCCACACATGCTATGGCACTAAAATACATAATTTCAAATATAGACAAGAAAGTAGCTGCTCACTGACACTTATCAGAATTATAGTATTATCTGACCGTTCCACTTTTTTATTAAAGTGGCAACTTTTGCAACACTTTTGTACCTGAGTACTTGAGATGAACCAGAAAATACCTTACCTACAAGAAACACATTGAGGTGCTGGAGCAGGTCCAAAGAAGGGCAAGAAAGCTGGTGAAGGGCCCAGAGAACAAGTCTTATGAGGAGCGGCTGAAGGAACTGGGATTGTTTAGTCTGAAGAAGAGGAGGCTGAGGGGAGACTTTATCACGCTCTACAACTACCTGAAAGGAGGTTGTAGAGACATGAGTGCTGGTCTGTTCTCACAAGTAGCAAGTGATAAGGTACGAGGAAACAGCCTCAAGTGGCACCAGGGGAGGTTTAAATTGGACATTAGGAAAATTTTTTTCACTGAAAGGGTTGTGAGGCACTGGAACAGGCTGCCCAGGGAAGTGGTTGAATCACCGTCACTGAATGTGTTTAAAAGCCATGTAGATGTGGTGCTTAGGGACATGGTTTAGCAGCAGACTTGGTAGAGTAGGGTTATGGTTGGACGGGTCTTTTCCAGCCTAAATGATTCTATGATTCTATAGGCAATATAAGCAAATTGCACATGATTGCAATCTGAACAGATTGGATCTAGTCAATAACGCTGTGAACCCCAAAGTCACTCAGAGAATGCTGTTCCCACGCCTAGCACAAATACTGTTGTTTAATAATGCATACATGATTAAGTTCGCTTTCTTCCCCATAGCAATTTTTTCTTGTGATTTTATAGTTTCCCAGAGGGAGATAATACCTTGACCTTCACATGCACTGGTGCAAGCAACAGGAAAACTACCACTGTTTTTATTTACAGTGTGATCACCATAAATACCGCTGGATAGTGAAGACTTGCCGGTATAATTCTGTGAACAACTTTTTGCCACTTCCTCCTATAAAGGATGGAAAGGTGGCAAAGAGACAAAAGCATAGAAACTCCTCTGTACAACTACTCATCTGTGCCTACTCACCTCCCTTCCCTACTGCAGCTCAGCATCTCCAGCAGCCTTCTAAGCGCTCACACCTGCTGGAAGGCTGAAACCCGACAGGCATTAAGCACCGATACCGGGTTAGATCCACAGCTTGCACTAATGGATTTTTTCAGATAGATGGCAGTGCACAAAGTGCATCCGAGATTGGTCCAGGGTCGAGATGCCATTTCAGTGCTCAGACACTTTAACAGAGGGAATTACTGCATTATCAAAAGCACTTTTAGAAAGATCATGGCTTAGGACTTGATCCTGCTGCACTGGGATAGCTCCAGCTCTTCTGAAGGGGTGAACTGGGTGCCAAGAACGTAAATATGGCATAGCAGCACTTAGGATTTTACTTCCCATTCCTGGGAGCGGCTAAAGGATTTTTCTTTGAATACATTCTAACAAATGCAGTTTTAAAACGCAAAGCTAAAGGATGACTAATGAGACAAAGTCCAAAAAGATACTACATATTGGTTACAGGTGATGATAAATCTGATCTTCAACATCTGTAAAAACATAGATTTAGAAATAGTCCAGCAATAAGAACAAGGTATTTCATATCACTGTTATTGGCAAAAATTCTAGAGTTACTACTTAATTTTGTGCCCTCTTCATTCTAACAGACATCGTTACTAAGCTAAGAGAGCAGAGTGAAATTTTAACTGTTTAACTACATTTACCCCAGCAAATCCCTTTCTCACAAAGGAACGTATTAACGCAGCAGCTGAAACAAACAGTACCAAATCTCACTGCTCAATTAGTAGTTCTGTACCTACTGCTTGGGGGTTCCAACACATGGCTATCATGATGTGGAAGCATCCACCATCGTTTTGTTTTCTGTTCGCAGTAGGGGGTTGCTAGGAAACAAAATACTATTGTCTGATTTCATGATCTATTGCCTGGTTTGCCTGGCAATAGAGTCTTCTAAATCTATTACCGGATTATTTTATATTTTGCAGAGAGATTAAGACTAACATTAAAATCCATGCACACAGAGAGGAACAGTAAGAAGTGCCTCAAAATTCAAGGGAAAGGACATCTATATTCCAGGTGGAGGAAGACAAACTATCCTGAGGAAAAACAAACTTAAGCAGTCTGGTTATATTTATATACGCGCGCGCTCACACGTGTATCAGCGTTCCTCGACTGTATCTATAGTTCTGCCGACTTGTCAAAGACTCTCTTGCTGCTCAGGATACAAAACGTTCTCTTACTACTTGAGAGCTACTGTACGCTGCAAGTTCTGTAAATACCACATGCTGCAGAACGCCTGGTGCAGGCGAGCACACACACTGGAGTCATTTTTGTTCTTGGAATTCAGCTCAGGGTTGTTTCAGTGCCTTAATTTCTTTATGTAATCATTTTTTTGCATATTTGGACAAATAGAAGAGTTGAAGATAATTCCCTGCTCTCCTGCTCCCCTCCCCCCTTCGGTTGTAACATGAATAAATAAATAAACAAATAGATAAATAAATAAAGGCATTAGGAAAAAGATACCTAAAATTGAAACCTGCAACAGTGAATTTCACATATTTTTCTAGTGGCAAGTCTTTGTAAAGTAAATGATTAAAAGATTAGTAAAACCAGACAAATGGGGGTGCCTGTCACGACATCCCCACAACCCAACAGGAGACCTCAGCAGCTGAAAACAATCATACTTAAAAGCCGAGAGACAGATGAAGAGAGTTCGGCACAAAGCCATAGAGGAAAACGTTTTAAATAAAACCTACAGAGTAGTTATTACTCTTTTTATGTATATCTACAATTCCACACCATGCACAACATGCACTATTTCAAAGTCCTTTCAACTTATTTATCAATGTCTAGGAATTTTATCACTCCATTTTCAAATCTGAGGGAAAAAAATAATGAATGAGGAACATTGCAGAAGACATCAAAGCTTTTGTCACATTACAGCAGAACTTCCACTGATAAAAAAAAAAAAAAAAAGAAGCAATAACACGCAACATAGAAAATACACAATTCAGGGGAAGTATCTGAGAGCTTCTTGCCTCTCCTGCCCAGGGATGGATTCACACAGCCTCTACCCTTCCTTTCCGACACCAGAAGCCCTCACCAAAACCACCTTTAGAATTAAAGAACAAAATAGTAAAATGCAAGAGAGCTTTTTTTCCACCCCAGCAGACAACAGCAAGCGACTTCTAGCGATTAGATCAAAGCAACGAGAGATGGACACGACCCACAAGCAATCCCACTCCTCGCCAGAGCAGGATACGGCTTATTCCCCAGCGGGTAACTCGCTACAATAACACAGCTAGTGACAAAACGGTGCCCACCGGTTCCCCCTGTCCCTCACCGGTCGCACGCCGAGATCCTGTCACCTACAGCTCCGCTGAAACCTGTTTTAAAGCACTCGCGCAAGGAAGGGGGGAGAATGAGGAGGAGAGGGATGGGACAGTCACCTCCCGAGCTGCCACCAAAAACTGTTCTGCAAACTGCAGGGGGGCTGCCGGGGTCCTCGCAGCCGCCTAACTCTCGGGGGGATGCTGGGGGGGGACAGCAGGGACACGGTATAATAGTAGCTTAATACATACAATGCAAAAA
>JAVSBS010025978.1:18079-28860 GCA_033124195.1 Coracias cyanogaster
GGTCACCACTAAACCATGTCCCTCAGCACCACATCTACATGGCTTTTAAATCCCTCCAGGGATGGGGACTCCACCACTCCCCTGGGCAGCCTGGGCCGGGCCTTGACAACCCTTTCAGGGAAGAAGCTTTTCCTCATGTTCAACCTAAACCTCCACTGGTGCAACTTGAGGTCATTTCCTCTTCTCCTACTGTTCCCTGGGAGAAGAGACTGAACCCCACTTGGCTCCAATCTCCTTCCAGGGATTTGTGGAGAGCAAGAAGGTCTCCTCTGAGCCTCCTTTTCTCCAGGCTGGACAACCCCAGGTCTCTCAGCTGCTCCTCACCAGGCTTGTGCTCTAGACCCTTCCCCAGCTTAATTTCTGCAACAATTGCACAATTTTGATCCATGTCAACTAGCACTTCTCTAGCTTTTCTCCCCAGACTAAAATGCATTAGGGAAGTGCCCTTGAAGATAAGGCAATAAAACGCAGACTCAAAATATTACCTGTGGGCAGCTGCTTTCTAAGTAACTAGGAGATCTCTGCTTCCAGCTTGTTTCTTCTCATGGCACAAAGCTCACATTTAAACTCATAAAGGACTCTTTTTTATCCATAAGCTTCCAAAAGCAGGTGCTCAGGAGGCTCTCCAGTGTGGATTCTTCCATTTCATTCGTAACAAAAGTTGTTACTTCTCAGAAGGTCCAGGTATGACACACCTTCAAAACTCCGGTGTGCATAAATTAACTGCAAAGGGCTTATTTTTTGCTCTGTTTAAGGCTGATGCCTAAAGGCTCCCTCCGAACAACTGTCCTGATTACAAGAGTAGTCTGTAGTCCCTATCCCCAACGCCAGCCAGGGAACAGAAATCTTCAAGAAAAGAACAAATATTGTCATGAATAGCTCAGAAGCAGCTGTTCTTGCCTTCAGGCCAGCCCACTTAGGACTAAGTGACCTGGTTTACCCAGCCCTTCTTTTTATGGTTTATATTCTTATGCTTGGAGATAACCGATGCATTTCTAACTGTTATTTAAACTCAAGTGAATATTAGCTGTTAATTACCTCCTGCTTTGCTGCAGCTATTGTCTTTATTAGTAGAAGTACCTGAAGTGGAGACAAATAACATTAATTCTGTTGTGAAAGTGATTAGGCAGGAGTTTGGTTTTATTTTTATTTTGTTTCAGGAGGGTTGTTGGGGGTTGTTTTTGCTTTTTTTATTTTGTTCCAGGCACTGATCTTGCTGAACCTCTGAAACACTATCTTGGCATGTTTTCTTCAAACAGCTTTGCAAAGAGGATAAAGATGGAAATAAATAGACATATGGTGCACATGAGCCTAATTCATGCAAAGTTGCTCATCCCGGGCAGATGGAAATGGATGTTTGAGTACCTTGGTTAGAAAGCTGCCTTAAAACTTACCTTCTTTTTTATTTTCGCTTTGTCATCAGCTTGGCTAATGAGCAGCTCCAAGGCAACTTTTCTTGCTGCTCAAAGTCTTGTGCAAATTAATTTTCCGGTCGCGTGTCCTCCTTGCTCCTCCTCTCCCATTCCATTTGTGAGTTTAGATGATAGACCGATTACTTTAATGGCAGCAAATGCAAAGTACACCCAAGCTGTTCCCAGTGTTAATGCAGAAGGGGTTAGTCTGATCTGGGGGACATAGGGAAAGGGGAAGAAGAGGTGTAAATGTATCCGAGACTTCCCCACCACCCAGCGAGTCCTTCTTTTAGCTCTTTCTCTACCATCAGTGGATCTGCAAAACTCACTCATGCTGATTTTTGTTCTCCTAGCACTTCTAGATATTCTGCCTGAAACGATAACCCCGCGCTAGGCACAGCTCACGTCAAGTTGTCAACTGCCTCAAGCTTGTGGGGATTTGTTAAGGACTCATCCCTCCTTTCTCTTCTTCTTTCTTCTTTTATTTTTCTGTTTCCTTTTTCTCTCACCCTTTTTCCATTGCATCACTGATCCATGGGACAGCGGCACTGTGATCTTCACATAAAGGTGCAAAGTCAGTCAACAGACTCATGCCAAATGCTCATTTCATTAAGCAGCTTTCCACTGGGAATCAAAAGAGAAGACATTGGGTCAAGGAGAGCGTTGCCAGCATCCTGGAGTACTCACTCCACCAAAACCCTCCTCTGAGTGTGTCAGAAGGACTGAATTCTCAGACCTTCAAGTAATTCAAGGCTTGAGCAGGACAAGGTGGTATCTGGTTATTTAAATCCCTAAGAGTGATCCTTGTTAGAATATTCTTTAAACGTAGGCTACAGGAGCTCAGATACCTGGAGAGTATTTTGAGGAACCAGAGCCCTGAAGGAGGAAAATTACTTTTCTACTCTAGGATGAGCTATGGCTCATCTTAGTATGTATTTTCCTCTCTACTGGGGTTAGCAGTACTTGGTCATCAGCATGTGCAAGCTGAGGCTTTCATCTTCCCTCCTGGTGAAAAGTAAACAGTCAGATTTTTAATAAATAATGTGTTTTGTGCAATATTATCTATTTGATAGCATATTAAAACAGTGGAAGACTAAACCCTGATCAGTTCAGTGGAGAAGTCCCAGCATTCGCTGCTAATTACAACACTGTCTTTATCTTTTATTCTGCATAGCAGATGTCCTCACTCCAAAGCTGCCTGGATTTATCTGTGATAGAATTGTGGGGCTGTTTCTTTCCCCAGTTTATTTTTTTTTTTTTTCATCTTCCTTTCGAACTTCAACTTCGGAGGAAAAGCATTTGCTGTCACCGTTTGCTAAATGTGAGCACAGCTGGAATTTGCAGCTGGAATTTCTACTGTAAGGTGGGACAAGCTAAGGAGCTTAGAGAGCAGAGTGTGTGTGTCTCTGCTCTGCAAGGCAGACCAGACTATATGGAACCGAGTCGGGGGAGATGTATTCTTCAGCATTATGGCTCCACAACATTAGCTAGGCAATGAGGTCTAGGTGTAAACTCTCTCTATGTCTTTGCATCTTGGTTCCAAAGAGCAGGCATGAAGATTTTAGAAGGAAGGAATTTTCTTTGCTCAGCTCGGAGGACAGGGTGCACCTTTATGAGTCTCATAAATATCACAGAATCACAGAAGGAGGGAGGCTGGAAAAGACCTCTGGAGATCATCTAGCCAAACCACTCTGCCAGAACAGGTTCACCCAGAGCAGGGTGCCCAGGATCATGCCCAGGCAGGTTTGGAATCTCTCCAAAGAAGATTCCACAACCTCTCTAGGCAGCCTGGGACAGTGCTCTGGCACCATCGCAGGAAAGAAGTTGGTTGTTCTAGCACCAAGGTTCCTCCTCATTTCTCTGTTTTCTAAGGCAGCATCAAATGTTGAGTGGGTGTGGGTTGGTCGAACCGTGAAAATTATTTTCTAAGTTAACACTTAGAAAGTTTTAAAGTTGGTCTTGATCTCAAATCAGGGCAGATGGGGAGGATAACCAGAACCTTGAAAAGGTAAAATAAAATGGAGACAATAGGAAAACTTAAGGCACTAGAAGTACCTTAAAATAAGGCTTGGGAAGCAAACAAATGAATATGTATGGGTTTTAGCATTTCCTAGGAAAACAAATACTCTCTTCATAGATGGTCAAGGGCTCAGCTGCATGGTCAGGCTACCATGGATTCACAAGTGGCCGTGTGTCCTTTTAGAAGGTAAAGAGAGCATAGGCATCATGCTTTTGCTCTAGGTTGAAGGTGCCTACATGTTCAGTTGCTAAAGCCCAGGTCATAGAATCCTAGAATCCTAGAATCCTAGAATCCTAGAATCCTAGAATCCTAGAATGGATTGGGTAGGAAGGGACCTGGAAGATCACCTAGTTCCAGCCCCCTGCCATGGCAGGGACACCTCCCACTAGACCAGCTTGCTCAAGGCTCCATCCAACCTGGCCTTGAACGCCACCAGGGATGGAGCATCCATGACTCCCATGGGCAACCTGCGCCAGTGTCTCACCACCCTCCGAATGAAGAAGAGTGATGCACAGCAAGTGGTCACGCATAGTGACTTCAGCCTGTGCTTGAGCTGCGATCCTTGAGCATGTAAGAGTTTCAAACCAAGAAGAGGGGAGGTGACACGTGCAACTGTCCCTGGAGCAGATCAGGCCGTTTTGAAACCTTTTTGTTCCCAAGTCAAAAAGTCTTTGGTTTCTTTCTGACGGCATTGTAGGTTTGAGCAAACATACAAGCTTTGTCCTCTGAGTTGGCAACGTTCCCTCCCTTCCCAGTCATTTGGCATCTGGCAGTATCCCAAGGTTGTTATCACTTCTTTTTTTTTTTGGATGATAAATCAGAGCAAGCTGGAGAAACCCCTTTGTCTGCACACAATAAAGCAAGGAGCTCTTGGCTGCCACTTGCCTCCTGGCATGTTTTGCTGGCAGAAAAAGGAGGAAGAGAAACAAGCACAACCTTTGGATTGGAGCAAGTCCCCAACTTCCAGGGGAGGCAGCTTCCCATTGCTCAACTTTTCAACTTTTTGCCAGGGGGTGAACGTAACAGCTTGTTACTTTTTTCCCCGCAGACTCTTCCCTGGAGAACGGCTCCCGGCTGCTCTTTGGAGCTCCCGACTAAAAATAGTTTGCAGTTTGCAGAGGCAATTTGTATTCTGCTAACCCTGCTGCAATGCTCTGTGCCCTCTCTGGTTTTCCCTCTCAGCACATTACACGCGCTGCGTAGAGGAATAATCTCACACAATGCCGGGGCTACTACAGTTCATAGCAACGGTGACGCATTATGTATAAAGCCACTGCTCCACTCTCTGGAGTCGTGGTGCGAAATAATTGCAGTAATTCTCCGTCACAGACAAGGTTAATTAGTGCTGCATCCCCTTCCACTTTTCCAGTTTCCTTCCTCAGCACCAGGAAAACAAACTGAGCCTTGGTGTGAATTCAAGGCATTTTGATCCCCAGTGCGGCCAAGAGTTGCCTAGAGTGGTCCTGCTTTGAACTGGTGGGATTATTTGTTGGATAGAGACTTCTTAGGGTCAGCTCTAGAGCTAAGCAGAGGAAGAAACAGCCTAAGGATGTAACACGGTCATTGTCTGCTGCCTGTTTTCTCTATTGAAGTTTGTGTTGGTGCCGAGGGAGAAGCTCGGTAAGTGGGACACGTTGTGGTGAGATGCCTTCTCTGACCAAGCTCTCTCCTACCATTCACCCTCCCTACAGCAGCAGAAGTGACAAGCTCTCCGTCTGCTCTCTGCCCTCTTCCTCCTCTGCTTCCTTTTCCCAAAGCCAACAGGTCCTAACAAATCTTTACAACAAAAAAAATCTAATTTTTTCCCTTGTCACTAACTTGAAAGTGTCCAGGATTCTTCTAGTCTTCCCTTGAGAAACTTTATTTCCTGCCTTACAGGATTTTAAATGATGAACTATTTGGGCACCTCAACTTTAGGGATGGATTTTTAGAGTGGATTAAAGAGGATGCTAAAGGTTTTATCATGTCTACCATTGTGGTGGTCATACGGTGGGTTAGCAGCCTCTGTTCCTTGACCCCAAATATCATTCTAATGAACCCCCTTACATGGATTATCTTGCACAGCTTCAGTGGAGGATGGGGCCATGCAGCTGCATAAACAGAAGAGATCCTGTGGTTTGGAGGATAAAATAAAGCATTTTAAGCATAAACTTCAAATCCCTTCTCTTGCACACACAAACGTCGGGAAATTTGGACCTTAGCTGGAAAATTAATATTTTTTTTTTCCTTTCCCTCCGTCCTTCCTGGGATCAAAGTGAGAACAAGTGAGCTAAAGCAGGGAGGAGCTCAGTCTTGATGGAAATGGTGAGGACATGGCTATCTTAGATAAAATCTGCCGCTCAACTAGGGGGTAGGGTATTATTTCCCCTGAGAGTTCCCAAACCCTACCTGTTGAAACAGGTCTAGAGGAGGCCACAAAGATGATCCAAGGGCTGAAATACCTCTCCTATGAGGACAGGCTGAGAGAGTTGAGGTTGTTCAGCCTGGAGAAGAGAAGGCTCCAAGGAGACCACATTGCAGCGTTTCAGTGTCTGAAGGGGGTCTACTAGAAAGCTGAGAATGGACTCTTTACAAGGGCTTGTGGTGATAGGATGAAGGGTCACAGCTTCACACTGGAAGAGGGGATGTTTACATTAGATGTAAAGAAGTTCTTCACTGTAAGGGTGGTGAGACACTGGCACAGGATGCCCAGGGAAGTTGTGGATGTCCCATCCCTGGAAGTCTTCAAGACCAGGTTGGACAGGGCTTTGAGTAACCTGGTCTAGAGGAAGATGGCCCTGTCTGTGGCAGGAGGGTTGGAACTAGATGATCTCTGAGGTCCTTTCCAACCCAAACCATTCTGTGATTCCTCCTGTGCCACAGCAGATAGCTGCACATACATTAGACAGGGCATTGCAATATTTTCCCTCACAGCACCTCTCGAGGTGAATCTTTTTACTATCATTCATGCCCATTAAATAAGTTGAATTTTTCCTGTATTTTCCTTATATTACCCTTTCCCCCCACCTTTTTTTTTTTTAATTGTACCTTGCAAGTCCTCCATGTCCTCTTAAAGAGATATTTGCAGACCCCGTGGGAGAGCAGGATGGGAAATCAGAGGGGCAACTTGCTAAGCACTTTGCTGAAGTGTTTCTTATCACTGAAACCAGTCTTGCTCCTAACGACTTCCCGTGTTATACGTCTGAATGTCAGCCCTGCTTTCAGGGAACCGGGCTGCCATTCCTCACTGGTTAATCTCTCCTTAATGGGCAGCACGTGAGGAGCAGCCACCAGCAGAAGTAGGGCCATTAATGGGACAGCAGAGACAAAATGGGGGAGCCAAGCTGAAAGGCCTCGTTAAGTACATGGGCAGCCCAAGGAGAGAGGTTTTCTTAATATCACTGCTATCTTGCTGTCTGTCAAGGCTGTATCATCTCTCAGAGTGAGGTTTCAAGCCACCCACGTATGCCCAGGCTTTGTGAGAAAGGCCTTTTTTTTTTTTTTTTTTTTTGATAGCTGAGCATTTAGGAATATTTGTGCAGCCATAAAATAAAGGAATATTTTATAACCTCTATTAATAAAAAGGCTGCACTTGAGATAAAAGAGAGGACAGCAGATCATGCCAAATGGCTCAGCAAGCCCTGAGGCATTTCCAAGTCTGGTCCTTGCAACACTTAGCTAAATTAGCAAGGGAAAGTTTCAAGCCTTCAGTTTTTCCTACTGCAGGTAAAGATTTGCTGGGTGTTAAATACCTACTCAACACTGTGGCTTTGGCCTGAAGACATGTCTTTTACAGGCCAAGGGAAGGAAAGGGATGGTTCTGCCTCACCCTTTCCTTGCTGGATTTCCACCTTTTGTCCAAGCCAACCCACGCAGGTTGAGGTAGAAGCAGGGCTGGAGGGTGGTATCCCTGCAGCACAGCCCCTGTGTAGAAGTCTGACCTTCCCATTTGGTGGGGTTGGACTAGATGACCTTTAAAGTTCCCTTCCAACCCAAACGATTCAATGATTCTATGATTTCGTTTTACCCATTCCTCAGGAATTTTTTGCCTGTGCAGAAGCAGAGTTGCTGAAACCCTTCTCAGCTGGCTTTAGATGGTGCGACCCGCACCTTGGGTGGGTTCATCCAGAAGGTCTAGGCCTCGCTTTTGGGAGTCTGTGGCCAACAGTAAATTGAGTGGGTGGTTTTCATAAGGGAAATTTTAATTTTTGTTTTGGTTTCATGTTCATTTTTGCAACATGAGAAAAATCACAGCGCATCCACGAGAAGGAAAAAAAAAACCAAGAAGGCAAAACTGATGCTTTGAGTCATTCCCAGGCAACAGCTTCAGTTCCACAGGCAGTCCTGGTGGGCCCATGTGTTTTATTTTGATCACCTATGTGTTCATCTCTCTGCTGAGAGGAATTCTCTTTCTAGCCCTCCAATTCTTGGACTCATTTTGATTCCCAAGATTCAACTCTTCCTTCACAATTCCTGGCTCTCCTGTGAGACGTAAATACTCTGAAGCCATTTTCTTCCCTTCTTGATACTTTTACTTCTGTTTCTTCCTGACACATCCCTGCCTAACAAATACGATACCCAGGAACCAGGCCAGAGTATCATGGTCCTGTATTATCCAAGGTGATTCAAAATCCTGTCGCATTTCCTATTTTTACTCTTTTTTTTTTTACTCGGAGGTAATCTGATTAGCAAAGAGGGTTCTCTTTTTTTGTGGCTGGAGGCACTACACATCCTGTCTGTGAGCACAACCAGGGACAACACTTGGACAAGGAAAGGATGCAAGGGCATTTGACTTTATCTCACTGGCCACACTGCATCACCAGCATTCTACTGAAAAAAAAAGCATTAAACCAATAAACAAAGTCTTTTGTCCACAGAAAGAGCAAATATTAAAGTACAATGAAGGTAATGGTGTTAACAAAGTCATCGCTATGTGTCAGCATCCCACGAATCTGGGTCACTTCAAGCAGAAGGACACACCTTGGCAAAAGATGTCGTAAAGCCGCCAGAGTCATGAATGCACAAGAGGACATTGACGTTACTAATTAAATCTGGGTATCAGCCCATTCTTCAGCCCAGTTCTGCCTGTGCTCACACTGACATGCACAAAAGTACGGTCAGATAACATCTCAGCCAGAGCTCTGGAGCTCTTTGCAGGTGGGAATTCTGAGCACACTCAGCTTCTCTCACAGGTTAAGTTCTCACGGAACCTGTGTGTATAAATCAGGGCACGATTTGGCCCAGGCAACCAACAAATCTCAGCTCCTCCAAGGCATATGTTGAGCTATTCTTAGGCATAGTGTCGACAATTTGAGCGCAAAGCGCAAACACTCAAGATACACGCACGGAGAATATATAGGACATAGGGCTTGGTTTGCCACATGCCACCTTGAGCCTGTTCTTCACCATATACTGGAAAGAGACTTCAGGAGCACCAAGTGAGTGAACAGAGCTGCTGCAATGTGTTGGTTGTTATTTTGGGTATTTTTTTCAACCCACTGGGTCCATAAGATCTTAACACTTGGGTGACTTCTTTTTTGAAGAAGAAAGATTTGTGTAAGAGATTGCCCTGTACTTGTTCTTGCGAGTCCGCACAAAAATTACTGCATTGCTTTCTCCCAAAACTTTTTTTATCCAGAATTAACCCAAAGATTCATGGGATGTTGCTGGGCAGACTCAAGAAAACACCACTAGATAAATGTCGTAGTATTTTTAAATGGAAAGGGAAATTAAACAGACCACGTCAGCTCTTTCAAACCCTTTGAAAGGAAACCTGTTGTGGTGTACTAAACCAGAGCATGGTCTTCTGAATTAGAGCTGGCTAAAATACACATTTTAAGAAAATGGAAACAAGAAAGAGTTTCTAAATGAATATGACCATATTGAGGTGTGTCCTATTTTCCATCTTCTACCAGCTCCCATAGACATAGGTCTCTATCCCAACAAGGCTTGTGACTGGAGTAGCAGAAGGTGATATAGGTTAGTATGAATAAAAATTGACAGAGCTGAAAGGAAGCAGCCAAGCTTAGAGTTTCCATGGTGGCACTGCTCAAAATCATTGAAGATGTGGTTAAAAGGGAGGCAATGCTGATGGAGCAGCAGGAAAGCCCGTGTTTGGAGTGAGAAAGGCTTCCAGGACTAGCTCCAGGAGAGTGGGTCTTTCCAGGGCATCACTTGGCCTTCTTCAAAGGTCCTTTCAAACTCAAAATATTCTACGATTCTATCTCAGCACAAGAAGGAAATGATCCTGTTGGATCCGGAGGATGGCCACAAAAATGATCCAAGGTCTGGAATCCCTCTACAGTGGGACCAGGCTGAGAGAATAGAGGTTGTTCAGCCTGGAGGAGAGAAGGCTCCAGGGACACCTTCTTGTGGCCTTTCAGTACTTAAAGGGACTTACAGGAAAGATGGGGACAATCATGTTAGCAGATCCTGTAGCAACAGATCAAGGAAGGGGTAATGGTTTTATGATAAAAGAGGGGAGATTCAGATTAGATATAAGAAAGATGTTTTTTATGGTGAGGGTGGCAAGAGCCTGGCCCAGGTTGCCCAGAGAGGTGGTAGATGCCTGGAAACATATAAGGTCAGGATGGAGTGGGCTCTGAGCAACCTGCTTTAGTTGAAGATGTCCCTGCTCACTGCAGGGGTGTTAGACTAGATGACCTTTAAAGGTCTCTTCCGACCCAAACCATTCTATGACTCTAAATGGATCCAGCCAAGCAGTACTTAGAGAAGGAACAAGAAGTGGCATGAGAGCTAAATGCCTCTGTGGTTGGGCATCTGCAGACCTGAAGGCTCTTCCTGGCCATTTACTCTCCCTGACAGAAAGCAATGGTCTCAGTTGCTACTTGTCACTTCACATTAAAGCAACTTCCTTCCGCTTCTCTGACTGCCAGAAAAAGAAAGGAAGAAGCAAACAAAAAGATCAGAGAACGGACAAAACATGCCTCTGGGTCATTGGTAACAACCTTTCATTAGCCAGGGCCAGCTGGGTAACAAATTAAGCCCTTCCCTTCACTGTCTGGAGGAAAGAGCAGGGTCATTTGTTACTGCTCTTTCCAGTACAACAGGTCCCCATGTAAGAGAGCGGAGGCAGGAAGGTGCTGGATTCATGTGTTTTGATGCAGCCTCCCAGTGGATTTCCAACAGACCTTCTGTTTGCAAAACTCATGGCAGTTTGACATCTGGATTAAATTCCTGCTGTGCTGTGTGTGGACAGCAGTCTCAGAGAACTGAACTGGTAGCCACGGAGAAGGCAAAATCTCTCACCCATGTGCAGGAAGGTTGAAGGTTTCTTCTCTCAAATTAGTAATGATAGGACGAGGGGAAATGGCCTCAAGTTGTGTCAGGGGAGGTTTAGATTGGATATT
>JAVSBS010025978.1:34126-54769 GCA_033124195.1 Coracias cyanogaster
GTAAAAAAAAAAAAAAATAGCGGGCTGCAATATCCGCAACTACGATAATTTATGAGTGTCAAAAATATATGTGAATATTAACCTTTGAGAATGTATCACATACTACATATTACGATGAAGACAGATGAATCTGTGTGGTAGAAGGGCCAGAAATCACTGTAACTATCAAATTAGGCTTATGAAAAAGCAAATAACACTTGGGATGAGAACACGAAGGGGAGTGGAGGGGGAATAATTTCAATCGCTCTTGAAGCCACTGCAATCTGGGGGGGGCTGTACAGAATATATGATGAAGCCCCTTCTTTTCGACATGTGTTGAAACCTGTTCATGCATGGCAGGATGCTCTCCCCAAAACTGTTCTCATTAAATATGTGTCCTTTAGAAGGAATGGGATCCTTCAAAAGGAATAGGAAGACAAGAAGCCAGCAGGCTGCTCTGAAAAAAGTCTCTGGCAAGCTTATTAATGCTTGTCAGCAGAAAACAAGATGGGGAGCCGGTCTGGGCATGTTGTTGAAGTCTTGTCTCTGATATAGAGCCCTTTGGGGAACAAGGAGCTTGGATAATTGTAGACACAGTATGATAATAGACTGCAGTCAATTGCAATTTAGGTCAGATGATCAATAGATGTTTCCCTTTCTCTGTCTTGATTCAGTATCTAATAAACAGAGGCGAAAGTTCCTCTACTTCCTCTCAGGTTAGCATGTTTCTTCAGTAGACAAATATATTAAAGAAAAATAAAACTCCTGGATATTTTCTTTCCTATTGATTTCATGCTCACAAGGGTGGGCAGGGGGAAACTGGAAATCTTTATGGTGGGCAAGAGTAAGAACTGTAGCACCGGAGCTTGCTTCCAAGAGGAAAGATCCCTACACATCTGGGGAGATGTATAGGGAAAGTTAAAATTGACTGGAGGACAACACTGCAAACAGAAACTTAAAAGGAGCTGAGATATCTGTGACAGATGCTTATTCAAAAATATTTGGTGGGAAGAAATAGAGAGGTATCACTGGAGACTACCAGGCATGGACATTTCCGTGTTAAACTGTTCCAGACATTCTAATCTACATCCTTCCAGGAATCTGGTTCTGTGGTAACCCCCCAAAAAGTTCAAATGTTTGGAAATGGTCTTTATAAGGAGCTCATGAATGCAGGTTGCACCTTCATGGGAATAGTCTATCAAATGACAGACCCACCTCAGCACAGGAACTATATCACAATCAGAGCTGTGAATCTGAGATGACCTGAAAGGCTGAGTTTCTCTCACATCACAATGTTTCCATTTTTGCCATGAGTTCCTCGCAGTGGAGTAACACAGTAAAATAACAGGCCCCACTATCTTGCCCTTCTCAACCTCTTCTGGCCTGCACCATCCATAGACTCACTTCGGAGAAGTGTCTGCTGGTCTTTGTCTACCAGTTCCCTATCTGGAGAGGGGACAGTCATTCCCTTTCTCCTTGGCAGTTAGATGTGTGAGGGAGAAGGTCCTCAGCTGTTCCTTGCTCTAGAGGATTCCTTGCACTTTTCTACTGAGGTCTTCAGCAGCCATGCTCCCCCATGGCTCTCCAGAGGAGCCCAGTAAAAGTGCTCTGAAGTACTCCAGGAGTATTAGACCACCTAGAACTTTGGCTAGCCTGACACCTGCCAAACTTTTATTTACATAAAGCTTCAACCCTGAGTCTTTCAAACCCAAAAAGTGTTGGATCTAGAAGGTATTCCCAGTTTCCATGGCTAAAGTCCTGGATGTATTTTCCACCTGTGTTGAAATGGATTCCAAAATTTAGATTTTGCCCTTTGTGTCCCTTTATGCAGAGGAAAACCAAGCACACAACGGAGATGTTGCCACATCAAGGAGACTTCCTGCTCCATTATGCTGTGCAGACACAGTCTGAAAGCCTGTTTCCATTTTTAAAAGGTTGAAAGTGCTATGTGTCTTGATTGTGAAGATGGCACGGCAACATTAAAGAAGACAGTAACCTCGTAATGAAGCGCTAGGGCCTGAGTTGTGGGCCCCGAGTTGGAGTTGACCTGTGGATGAGTCACAACAGAGCCTGGCCCACCTGTGTGTGGCCTTGCCTTCCCCCAGGTGGTTGTGGTTGGGGTGTGGGCAGGGCCAGGACAACATCAACCAGGAGCTAATCACTTTGTGGGCAGCTTCCTGTTGGGGTTGGTGGCTCTTGTGGTGGTTGCTGCTACACTGGTTCCCTGTGGAAACACAGAGGATGAGAGAGAGAGAAGAGCAAAGGTATGTGCTGCTTCTGAGGGGATGTTGCCGAGTTCAGCATTGGCCTGTGTAATCAAAGAATTAGCAGCACAAATAAAGAGAAGGAAACAACCTAAGAAGAATTCCTGATATACTGACACATAATTAATGTTAAATCAAAGTGTTCTGTCACATTCAAAAGAAGCATGGTCAGCAGGTCAAGGGAGGTGGTTCTGCCCTTCTGCTCTGTGAGATTCAACTTGGAGCACTGCATCCAGCTCTGGAGCTCTTACCAGGAAGATGGGGACAATCATTTTAGCAGGAACTCTTGCAATAGGACAAGAGATAATGGTTTTAAACTAAAAGAGGGGAGATTCAGGCTAGATATAAAGAAGAAATTTTTTATGCTGAGGGTGGTAAGACACCGGTCCCCATTGCCCAGAGAGGTGGTAAAAGCCCCATCCCTGGAACCATTGCAGGTGAGGTTGAATGGGGCTCTGAGCAACCTGCTCTAGTTGCAGATGTCGCTGCTCAGTGAAGGGGGGTTGGACTGGATGACCTTGAAAGGTCCCTTCCAACCCAAAACATTTAATGATTCCATGGACCTTTTTCCCATGACCAGCAGCATATGCTTATTGGCTGGAGATTATGTGAAATGGGTGGGTAGATTGCAACCTCTCCAGCTTCCTAATAAATCCACCCTTGATGCTAACTAATCATTACACTTCCTTGTCATCCCAAGTGCTCTTGAAGTCTTACCGCCGTGCTGTTTCCATTGCGAGCATAGGGTAAGTCTGAGTGAATATTTACCTTCCGATAATTGCACAATATTAGTCCTCAGGGCCTCGGCTGCCTCAGGAACTGTGGTTAATTTTCATGATGTTCTGCTACCCTGTAATTATTTAAAAGTTGGCACTGGAATGTCAATGCAATTTGGTTATTAATTGCAAAGTAGCATTTCTGAGCACGCTTTTGAAATGGTAAGTAACTTGCCCGGAGTGTAGTTTGGGCAACTCAAATTTTGGAGAGAAGAACAAACTCCTGTAAAAGAGCCCAACTCTTTTGCTCATGTTTTGTGGTTGGTTGGTTGTTTGGGGTTTGTTTTTTTTTTTCATTTTATACTTCAGACAGGCTGGATAATCTATTCTGCCCGGAGATAAACACAGCTTTCAGTTTACTAAAACATCCTTAGCTGCAAAGTGAAATGTAAGAGGAAATGAAAGTTGTGAGAAGACCCATGGGGGATCTGCTGCAGGGCCACATCTCCCACTGGATTCTGGTCTCAAATTGTGAAGAAATATTTGCTCTTGGGTGGGTCACACTGCAGTAACTGAGTGAGCAGTGGATATTCCATCACAATGATCAGGTAAGGTGGCCGAAGTTAAGGTCATCTTCCTGTATAAATCATTTTTCAACAAATATTTTCTGTCTCATTTCAAACAGTAGATAAGAACAAAAGCTGATCTTTTAAGAATCTGGTCTTAAGAGATTTCTAGGTGGAAAGTTTCTTTCCTCCTGTGGCATGTAGGTCTGGCAGCTAATTAGATATCTCTTAAAAATAATTTACATTTTGTTTCTACTTCCAGCCACTCTTTCTTACATCTTTTGAAAATACCCTCTCCTTCACATAGGTATTTGAAGAATTCATGTTTGGAGGGGATTTTAATTGCCTGATCCGAGACTTCTAGAGTTTAGGATGTCCCTCAAGCCTTCAGCTGCTAGTCCAGAAGGGGAGGTTACCCCTATCCAACCTAACCTTGGTTCATCATGGCTAAATCGATCTGAAAACAACCTTGTGGACACTCCAGCTAACCTAGAGGATGTGAATTTGATCTGAAATCCAACCTCAAGACCATTACTGCCATGCAGAGTAGAGACGGTTTCTGCAATTGATCCTGAAGACATGGAGTTCACTGGGATCTGTTAGATCAAAGAAGATTGAGGCTGCTCAAGTTGGGTACTCAAAATCCAGGTTGCTCTATGATATAGGCCATCCAGCAGCATTTTGAATAGTTAATTCAGAACAGGCAGAGGGAAGAATGAAATAATCCTAACTGGGTGATTAAAAACTCTGTTAAGACCAGAGGCTACAGGGTTGTATTATTCCAGTTCCTCAGGCTTCATTCATCCACACATCCAACAATTCTCATTATCACCTTAGTCCTTCTCTACAGTAGCTAAGTCCTTCCCAGAGTAATTATATTCTCAAGGTAACACTGATCATGAGATCTGGGTTTGTTCGCCCAGAGGAAAAAATGAGACAGCAGGAAAAAAAAGTGAGGTCTTAATGTTTGGAGATATTCAGAACTTGACTGGACAAGTCCCTGAGCAACCTACTCTAAATTTGATTTTAGATCTAGCTTCAAAGTTGGTCCTGCTTTGAGTATGGGGTTTGACCAGACACCTCGTCTGACCTCAATAATTGTATACTCTTCTACTAAGAGTTAACAGAATCTCACAAAGTTTTTATGAGTAATGCTTGCGCTACACAGTCTTCCCGTATCCCAATCTGCTTCTGGGTATCTGCTACTTCCAGTCTGGTGGAGCTTCATCTTTGCTGCTAACAGGAAATACTGGTGGCATGGTGAAGAAGTCAGGGTGCTGCATAATTTTTTTTTCTAAAGCATGAGTATTTCCTTTCCTCTTCCCATCCCTGCTAACCTTTCTGTTCCTTCTCCTCATGTTTTACTCCTTCTAATCATGCCTGGTAAGCCTTCGATGCATCCAGTCCCTATTCTTGCAAGCTTCCCAATATTTTTATTTAGGGAAACAAAATGTAGCAGATGACTCAAATGCTAATGGTGTGAGATATGGCTTTTTTATACCTAAAATCCATCTTTGCTTAATGATCTAAGTCACTACAGACTGCTGCTTCAGGTAGATAAGAGCATGTGGCCCTCCTGGAATAGCAAGGGATGAAGCAGTACTTCAGTTAACAGTTACCTCAAGTCTGTGTTAATGAAGAACAGAGGCCCTACGCAATGAATTAACCAGAGATCAGAATAGCTTAGGGCTTCTCAATCTCTGCAGACCCCTTCTGCTTTTTAAACCTACTCAACCAGAAAAAGTCTCCCTTGTTGGGGGATGAAGCACGATCCATCCTGAGGGCTGGATGCAATCCTAGGAACTTCTGCATTTGCTCATCCGTCTGCATGCATTTTGAGATACGCTGGGTGTTCATTTCTATACTAGCTTAGTGCTGTGAAATAGCTCCCGATTCGTTTGCTTTCCAAGTGGAGGAGAAGGCCAGCAGCTCTGAAGATGTGTCTAGAAGTGCCGTATGAGACGTTTCCAATTTTTTTTCTGCAGGGCTTAAATGTTAAGAAGATCATCTCTTGAATAAGCAATTAATGAAGTAGAAGGGAAGTGACTGTACCTGTCTCCAGATCCACGTTTGTGTTTGCGTGTAGAGTTTTGTATTTTTCTCCTGTCTTGCAGGGCTGAATGTTGAGGTTCACAGAATGGCAGGGGTTGGAAGGGACCTCTGGAGATCTAGTCCAACACCTCTGCAAGTCAGGTTCATCTACAGCCCAGGATCATGTCTGGGAGAGTTTGGAAAGTCTCCAGGGAAGGAGACTCCAAAACCTCCCTGAGCAGCCTGGTCCAGGGCTCAGGCACCCTCACAGCAAAGAAGTTTCTCCTTACATTGAAGTGGAACTTCTTGTGTTGCAGTTTGTGTCCATCGCCTCTTGTTCTATTACTGGGCAGCCCTGGAAAGGGTATGGCCCCATCCTCTTGCCCCCCATCCTTTAGATATTGATCAGGTCTCCTCCCAGTCTTCTCTTCTCTAGGCTAAACAGCCCCAGGGCTTTCAACCTTTCCACAACACAGAGATGCTCCAGTCCATTCTGGAGTGTCTTTGTAGTCTCCACTGGACTCTCTTCAGTAGTTCCTTATCTCTCTTTTGAACTGGGGAGCCCAGAACTGGACACAATACTCCTGAGGTGACCTCTCTAGGGCAGAATAGAGAGGGAGGAGAACCTCCCTCAACCTGCTGGTGACAATCCTCTTATTGCGCTCCAGAAGACCATTGGTTGAACGGTGGCTGACTCACACCCAAGATAGCATCCATCTCTGTGATAAGCAAAGCAGCATTTACCCAACTGTGGGAGAGGTATGAAAGTCATTATAGTATGATGCAACCTGAAACAGCAAATTTGGTGAAAAACAAGGTTATGCTTTTCTACACAGAGAAACTGTACCATGAGCAGCCCCACAGACATCGAGTAGTAATAGCATAAGCCCAAGAAAAGGCAGCAAATTGGTACTAATGCACAGCAAAAATGTGTGCTTAAGTACTTGGGCTCTTCAGAACTGTTGGACTGAAACAATTCAGGTCCATTTAACAGCTGAATTCCTCAGCTGAGAAGAATTTCAATAGCAATGAGAAATTTCATCTTTCCTCACAGGCAATATTTAATTTAGAAATTCAGCCCCAAACAACAAACCATTAAGAGGCTTTTGATCCAGGCTGCATAACAGTTTCACTTGACCCCAGCTGGAGGTTTCTTTCGACAAAAGGAGTTGATTGTTTTGGGTTCATTTAATACAAGAGAGGGTTTATCCCACCTCCATTATCCCAGTTTGCCACTTGAACAAAAGCGAAGAAAGAAGCGAGAAAAAAATGGATGCAATCTTTTATATGGATGCAAGCGAGAGCACAGGAAGTTCCACCTCAACATGAGGAGGAACTTCTTGCCTGGGAGGGTTCCAGAGCACTGGAAGGGGCTCCCCAGAGAGGTTGTGGAGTCTCCTTCTCTGGAGACTTCCAAGCCCCATCTGGATGTGTTCCTGTGTGACCTGGCCTAGATTCTATGATTCTGCTTGTCAGGGGGGTTGGACTCGATCTCCAGAGGTCCCTTCCAACCCTTAACATTCTATGATTCTATACAACCCCTAATGTGTAAGACAAGCTGGAATCCATTGAAGTCTGATCTCCTGCTGCCCTAGGTCTTACCAGCAATCAGCAGCATGGCTACTGAAAGGTATATGACTGCTTCTCATTCTCTTGTTTCTTTTTTGATAGCTAGAGCATGAATCTGTGCTCTCCTTGAATGGCTATTTTTTTGTGCTGCCGCTACCCTTGCCTTAAATCCAATGGAGAGCTCAGCCCCCCAGAAAAGTGCTCATTTCCCTCCCCATCTTGCTCAATCATGCCAATGGCACAGACACGAGAAGTTCACAGACATTAACGACCCGATTGGCTCCAGCTTTATTAGCCAATTTGGAAGTCATCTCTTTTATTTCACTATTTAATGGGCTGGTTTTAACAAAGTGTGCAAAATGGGATGCGTAGAGGCAAAGCAGCACACTCATAAAACAGGGCGTTATTGCAGAAATTGTTCTTTGCTGGCTCCAACGCAGCCTCAGGTAGGTGCTGGTTGAGGAAGAAGACATGGGGTTGGCCCAAGCAGGGATAGCTCTCACTGGCAGACCAGCTGAGCCTAGGAGAATGTGGGCACTGCAAAACCATGTCTAAGTGAGGCTAGAGCAGTGTATTGGGCTTCACAGGGCTATCAGTAGTATCCCAGCACTGGACAGGGTGAGTTTGCATCTCAGGAGGCCTGGAGCAGCCTATAAGAAAGATGGGGACACTTTTTATCAGGGTCTGTTGCAACAGGACAAGGGGTGATGGTTTTAAACTAAAAGAGGAGATGCTTATATTAGATCTAAGGGAGAAATTCTTCACTCTGAGGGTGGTGAGACACTGGACCAGGTTGCCCAGAGAGGTGGCAGTTGCCCCATCCCTGGAAACGTTCCAGCTCAGGTTGGATGAGGCTCTGGGCAACTTGGTCTAGTGGAATGTGTCCTTGCCCATGGCAGGGGGGTTGGAACTAGATGATCTTTAAGGTTCCTTCCAACCCAAATCATTCTATGATCTTCTGCAGGATGATGAGCAAGGAAGGAAAACCACCTTTCCTGCAATTCACAGGTCCTGTGAGTGGGCAGAAATGTTCACATGTATCTCAGTGCCTGTCCGTGTGTCCTGAGAACCTCTTAGGATTAATTACAGAAGGGTGTTTAGAAACCTTTAGGTGTTTATTAACATTTTTGTACATGCCTCATATTGCAGTTCGTCTGTTTTATTGCTGATATCAATCTTGAATGTGAGGTTCACTTACTGCCAGTTAATTAGCTGTTGTTAATAAATCAATGAACTGCTTCAGTTCAGAACGGGTCTAATGTGAACTGAGCGGCTTTTTCCCTGCCACAGGTACTTTGCGAGGCGGGTCAGGGACTCAAAGGCTCCTTGGATACTGTACTGGTAATACCGCTCCTGGTATGCTGTTGGCCATGTGCTTTAGCCAGTTGGATGTGAGGTGCACAGGAGAAAGAGCGTGGGGAGGATTTACCCAAAATTCTCAGGTACATAATGGAAAAATACTGGGAAAATTGAATTTGTGGCCATAGATGAAACAACACTCAGGACAGAGTAGCAGGGAGCCATCAGCCTCCAACTCTTAATTACTTTGTGCTTCCACTTGATATAAAAAATGAATTAGCACCCCTTAGGCTATGCTCTTTACAGGTCACCCTATAGGTGGGATGGGACTCGAAGTCCTTGCACTAATGACAACTTAATTGCTCATGCACAACAGGGCAGATCCAGCAGTAATATTTGCAAGGCTCTAGTTTTGATCGGCCCTAGGTCTGAGGTCAGTGCACATGTAGGAAAGTCCAAATTCAGTCCTTATTTTGACAGGTGCTTTCATACTTGAACAAATATATAGTACAGCAGGTGATTGAAAACTTTGGATGTTCTCAGTACTCTGGACTCAACCCATGTCTACAAAATGAGTTGTCACATAATTAAACGTTTGCTGTTGGCCCAGCTCTGCAGTGGAGCTAATTTACTGAGATATCCATTCATGGATTAGGGCTTGCAAGTCCCGAAGCACATTCCTCTAGTGGCTGCAGAAGGCTGAGAAGGTCTAGACTCACAGATAGAAGGGGATGAAGAAAGAGGATGAAGGAACCAGGACCTTACCAAGGCATTTCTACCCCTGTGAGAACTTCAGGTGCAAGAGATTCTGCTCCAGTTTCAAAGCTGCTGTCTAGAGCTCCTCCATTTCCCCTGGTTTTCCTCCACAGGGGAAATAACAGTATCTTATGGTAACAACTTGTAGAGATGAGCCATTTTCCTATTTTGGTTTATCCATCAGCCTGTTGTCATCTGAGGGTGTGAAGGGTGATGATTGTCACCCCTGGTACGCTTGTAGGAACCAATGTCTTGCCTCGGAGTAGCCATAAAGCCTGCGATTAACAGTGGGTATGGCAATTACATGAGGCATAAGAAAAGCCCGTGAGGTCTTTATGTCTCTTGATTTTTAACGGGCGGCTTCTGCAGACGTTCATCCAGCATGAAATATGATGAACAACAAAGGAGGTGCAGGGGGGGAGGAAATCCCTGTGCAGACACAGAGTCAAGCTTCTTAGATCTATTGCAGCTCTCTTCTCAGAGCATCAATTGGGAACATTTGTTTCCTCTTTAACATCACTGTTGACATTTCATTGTTAGAAACCCCACTCCTTCCTAAATGCCTCTCTCTTTCAGGGAAACATTAATCGTAGCTGAGAGATTATTTATGTCCCTGGAGCTTTTAGACTGGGGAAAAAAGGTTTGTGGGTAAGTCTGCTGTTGTTTTCTCCACTGAGGCTTCAAGCCTGTGAAGGGATCTCTTCTTCTCGTCATGTCAGCTAAAAGTTGCCTGCTAAGTGTTCAGTTCTCACTTACTTAGGATAATTCCTAATGTAAATTCCCCAAATCTTGGAGACACCAGTATTTGGAATCCCATCACAGCTTCCCTGGCAGATGCTTTTCTTACCAGCCTTTGCAATAAAGAAAGAACCTTCTATGCTAATCTAGGATGCTAAGATGTCATTCAAGAGCTGTCCCTTTTTCCATGCTCATAGCAGGAATGCATCAGGGAGTGAACAACCACACAAAAGTTAAAATCTTGAGCTCCTGTGAGCTTTCTTGTCACTTTGTCGTTCCTCTATTTCACAGTCTGGACACATGTCTTTGTTATCTTTGTATCCCATTTCATACGAGGGATGTGTGCCTTTACTGCCTTTGTACCACACCTCCTGTTACTCAGATTGATTGCGGTTGAAAACACTTGCATGTCCCACAGCATCTTTTATCTTCTTTTGAATAGATCTTCATTTTTAAAAGCAGGATTTCCAAGCGAATGAAGCAAAATGCAATTCTACATTCAGGAGCCAAGAGAAAAGAGAAAGTTAAATGGTCCATGAGAGAGAACAATCTCTCTCTTTGGCAGCACGGATCTGTTTGTAGACATCTGTCAAGAAGAAGGGTTCTTCAGGATTGAGAGAGCTATTACTGCAACTGAGACAGGCCTCGTTCAGTTACAGCTGCACACATCTTAATCATAAGGTCAGAATATCCATGTCCTTTTCTTGTCTTTTATTTTTGACCCATTTGAGCACAGGCAGGTCCCACTGAAAGACTGTCTTGGCAATTATGTCAGGTTTTTTATGTACAGAAGTAGCGATTATCACAAAATAACATGAGTTGAAGACCAAGAGCTTTAAAAAAAGTAATCAGGAGGCTTTTACTGAAATTATGAGAGCTGGTGGTACTTTACTCTGTTAAGGAAAAACTACTACCACAGCAGAACTTGCACAGGAATTGATTTTAAAAGATACAGACACCCAGTGTATACGAGCTCAACAGACTCCTGGTTCCTTGGTGCCTCATAATGAAGCTGGACATAAATTTATAGAGTTGTTCAGTTCAGAGAAGACCTTTTAGACCTAACCTACACTTAGCTGAGCAGCTACAAGCAGCATGATCCATCTGTCCATGGTTCAACAGGTGCCCAGGCCTGTCAGATATGCCTGAAGTCCAGGATGTCCGTGTGAGACAAGCACATATGACAAAAGACCTACAGGAATTCAGCACTCTTGTAGACACTAGAGTTTAGACAGGGACTGACATAAATATTTTACCCTACCATAGTTTAGCCAATACAGTGACTAACAAGTTCCTGCTAGACCGTGAAGTTTACTGGGCCATTTTATCTAGACTGTTCTTCTCCCAAGAAAGTTTGGACTAGATGATCCTCGAGGTCCCTTCCAAGTATTCTATGATTCTAAGTAGAATAATAGAATTCTATTTGTGAACTCTTTCATCCCTTTTCCCCATGGAAAATGGAATCTACAAAGACAGTTTAAACAGAATCCCTTTATTTCAGTCAGATCTTTCTAAACACCGGTGCACAGTCAAGTGCCACATCTGGGCTGATGAGTGGCACCTTCCCCAAATGCTAATGTCATTGTGCAGAACTGGGTGATCATGCCTGGCATCTCCTCCCAGACTGTGGTGTTGGTTCAAGCACACCAGTGAAGTTTCTCCTTTATCACACAGCCAATGGTGTGTACCTGAAGTTATACACTTGTGTTGGAGAAGCCCCGCATTCTAGGGCATTGGTGCTTACACCACTAGTCTTCCTGCAATGCCTTTCCTACTTAGAATCATAGAACCATTTTGACTGGAAAAGACCTTTAAGATCATCAAGTCCAGCCATTAACCCAGCACTTCCAGTTCACCACAAAACCATGACCCTCAACACCACATCTCCACGGCTTTTAAATCCCTCCAGGATGGTGATACATGCAATATGTACCTATGATAGCACAAAGAAATCCCAGAAGAGGAATAAGTCTGTTACCTTCCACGAATTCTTTGACTCCCATCTGCTCTGGGAAAATTAACATCCATCCTGAGACTAGATTTCACTGTGATATTTACAAAGAGAATTGAAAAATAAAGAAACTGAAAGAACACAAACCCTTACAGCCCTTTAGCTCAACTGAACAGTTCTATGGCACTAACAACAAGAGAAAAACAAGTATTAATAGCTTGGAATAGAGCACCTCGCCAAAAATAAATCACGAATACCAAAATGCAACAGCAAGACAAAGAGAAATAAAAAAGTCGGAATTGGAACAGCCTAGCAACACAACTCCAGGCTTTCCACAGGGGCATTGAAAGAGCCCTGGAAAAGTTCTCCTAAACACCAGAGTAGCAGTGTGTCAATATGTACTTCTTACCAAGAGAGAGTTTCTGAAAACTGCCTGGAGGCTCAGGCAACATTCAAAATAGCAGTGTGGTTCAAGGGGGAGAGGAATCAGGCCAACCCTGACTAAGAGATCCTGTGAGGCACCGCTGACTTTTTGCAAAGGAGACAACACGTCTCCATCTGAAAGGTTAGAAAGTGACATGAGTCCCACCTACATCCCAGTGGCGGTTCTGGTTCCAGTCCTGGCAGTATCCAGAGAAAGGCTCCTGTGGACTCAACAGAGGCCGACATCATGTGGCCCGTGTCTTGTTGCATTGCAAGGGAGAGTGGGAAAAGGGGTCTCAGCAGGGAGCTTTCACGGTCGAAAAATACAACACGGTGTCAAAAGCCCAACTATTGACCTCTATTTATTTCCGCTCTCCAACATATCCCCCCAAATCACCTTTTTTCCCCTCAGCCAGCACTAGTTGCCAATTCCAGCACTGGCTGAGTCAAACCTTGGTTGGAGCTAAGACCCTTTTCTTCAGTTACTGGAGAGCTGTTGCTGATCGTGCAATCGAAAGCATCTTATTTCTGCATAATGATGAAACACCCACTTCTGGTAATGTTCAACAGCAAATACCTAGAGAATGGACACATTCCTGGCTCATGGGCAACTTGTTGTCCACCAGGACTCCCAGGTCCTTCTCCATGGAGCTGCCTTCCAGCAAGTCAGCCCCTCACTTGTGCTGGTGCATGAGGCTATTCCTCCCCATGTGCAGGCAGTAAGACCCATACCACCTGGTTTTTTTTGTTCCAATTTGGCTCTTTTCAAAATCTATTATGCTGAACCTAGTGATCCTAGAAGCATAGGCCAGAGTTCAGTCTGGTTCTTGAGAAAGCATCATGCAAAGTAAACTTCTCCATGGACGCATGTATCTATAAATCCCTCATACATAGGTATTAATCTCCAGCTCCAAGAAAGAACAGTTTTCTTACAAAAACAAATGGAGTTGCATAAAAACCATTGTAAACAATTCCTGCAGTACTGGAAATGTCAGCTATTATGCATCCAGCACTCTTACTCCCACAGGCGTTTCCCTTGACTGATGTTCCCCATGGCTGAATAAAATGCTCCAACCCATTATTCACGCTATCGCACTTCAGTATTTTTCTCAAGCAATCTCTTCTAAACTTTGTGAACAGGTGACCTGTTGCACTCATGTTGTGACTAACACGTAATAGGAGCAATAAACTCAATTAAAACCAGACTAACACACAGATCTCAAGCAGCTGTCAATGGATATTCATTAAGGAATGGAAAAAGCAAACGATCTCCCAGCAGGTTCTGCAAGGATTGCTTCCAAACATGACGTTGTTTTCAGCAGGTTGCTCGAGGCAGGTATGAATTTACTGGTGGTGAAGTGTATGAATGATGCAAAGACTAAGGAGGTGGTTAAGTCCTTGCTGCAGGAGAAGCGTTGGGGGGAACTGCTTGGCATTCAGACATCTAGTAGCACAGCTAAATGAAAAGTGGGGGCCCTTGGAAGCAGAAGACGGAGGTGATGCATAGGGAGGGAAAAGGTTTTGGCAGGGGATTGCTTTTGCAAGCTAGTGGGACAACAGCCCACATGCCATAGCCATGTCAAGAAGTATTTGGTGGTCCCTGGAGGTGTGAAGAAATGCTGAAAGGGACTCTCCTTCTTCATGGATATTAATCTTCTCTCTGCTGGGAGGGTGTGTACACTTAGAAAAACGTTTGAAGAAAACAAACGAACCAGGGATGTGGTTTTGAAGACCAGAGAAAATGCCCTGCAGTGAGTGACCAAAGTTACCTGATTTCTTATCATGCTGACGTGATAAAGAGGTGACCTAATTTATTAGGACAGATATTTCCTTTAGTACATCTCTTTTTTCCTCCCTTGACAGGGAATGTAACAGAAGCTAATGCCTTGCAGTGATTCCTGATACATTTTTCCTGGAAATGAAACCGGATTAAACCATGAGCCTGATCAACCTTTTGGGTGAAATATTGAAGGAAGAGGTAGAGTGTCCATTTTTTTACTGTCTTCAGAGACACTTCATATCCTTCTAGATATTATCAAATGCAGCTAGAGAGGAATAAGGTTGGGTGCAATGTGAAATGTATAGAAGAAAAGCTGGATAGAATTCCCAGTTGCAGGAGTTAATGAAACTCTCTCGTCCTTAATTAGAGCCTGGAGTTGATATAAAAGAATGAAGGCAAACAAAATGGCTTGCCTCAGGTCCTACAGCAGATCTACTCAGAGCAATTAGGTGCTACCTACAAGGACCAACCTTTAACACTACAACCACTTGTCAACCCTCATATTTTCTTATTAACTTCATTTCTCCTTGGCTTAAAATTTGGGTGGTGAGACTGCTAACCCTCACCGTGGAAAGAACACAACAGTTTGCATTGGGCCTCATGGTTGGAAGTTTGCATGATTTTGTAAAATCTCTCTAAATTTGTTGGGCGTTGTAATTCCCTGTGCAGAATCCTCTCTGCAGTGGGAATACAGGATGCTTCTTGGCCCCAGAGTGCAATTACATCAGCTTTGACCTGACACTAGAGTACCTTGGGTTTCTTCTCACCTCCATTTGAGCTACCAAACTCAGGTAGGCAGTGTTAGAAGTGGGAGAAAAACTCCCAAGAAGGGTTATTGGAAAAAAATTCTAGGATCCCAAGAGATGGAGGGAGAATGGGGAAGAGATGTTGGTGAGAAGGACCTGTCACCATTCAGACTCCCTGTTTTCACAGCTGAAGCGTGTGCCCTGGCTTCCCTCTTCTGCTTTTATGGAAGGGCAGCAAGTACTGAAACTGTTGCTGCTGCATAAACCTCAGACTACTCTCGTGAGAGGTATCGCAGTAATGAATAAAGTTGAGCATCTGTTCCTAACAGCTGCCCAGCCCCCTTGATTTTCTTGAAAGAAGTAGGGAAGAGCAGAGACAGATAAGTGGTCTTCGCCACTCATGAAGACTAGTCCCTTCTTCAGTGCTTCTTTCAGCCAAAAGCAGAGGTGCTTCTGCTAAAACTGAAGGAAAACCTCATTTTTTTGTTCATTACCCAGACTTGCTGGTCCTAGCAGCGAAGAGCGATGGTACAGAAGCACCCACTGGATTTCGTTTTCATCCTCTTCTAGGGACTATACCAGAGGAGGAGGTCCGATCTCAGAAAGATGGGAAAGACCCACAGACAATTTGACAAGGTGATGTTTGCCCTTTGCTTAGCAAGTGATATATGGAACCAAGACAGAAATGGGGCCCAATGACAACCCAAGTTCTCACCCAAAGTATGAGTTTGATCGTTCACTGCTGTGGAGGATGGGATTTTTGCAAGGACCTGCCCTGATCAGTGGTCTAGTTTTTGGTGTACAGCTGTGCAGAGTTAAGCTTTGCAAGCCGTGCTGAGCTGACGCAGGAGGAAAAGAAAAAAAGGAAAAAAGAAAGAAGAAAAGAGAAAAAAAGGAGAAAGAAAAAAAAAAGAAAGAAGAAAAAATTTTAAAAAGATAAAAGATAAAAGAAGAAACAAAAGAAAAAAGAAATTGCAAAGCTATTAAGGACAAAAGCTTGTTTTCAGACTGGGAAAAACACTCTTCCATGCTCCTCTTTTTGAAAGAAGCCAGCTGCACCATGTGTTAATGAAATCTGAATCCTGGCATTTGTTTGTGCCACAGGATATGGGACTTGAGGCAGGAAATAAGATGTTGCTGGACCATGGCTGGTAAAGGACTGTGAAGAGGAAAGAGGTCTCTGAGTACCAGCTGTGTTGGCTGAAGAGGAATCAACATTGCTACTGGAAATATCTGGGAAATATTTGGGGTGCAGTCTACCAGCTTGTCCAAGCCAGGGGAGAATTAGCTTCTTCTCTGACTTTATAAAGAACTAAAAACCAAATTAAAACCCTGCCAGCACTTTCCTTGAGGTTGCTGTACCTATTGATAGATGAAAATATCCGGAGAAACACCCAAACAGCTTCTCCTCCCAATTTTCTATTTGCAACCACAGGCTCCTGGATGTTGGTGCCTCAACAGCAGAAACAAGTAGTGCTGCAAAAAACAGCCTAACAGCCAAAACCAATTATTCTGATTAAAATTCCCAATCTCTTTTTTTTTTTTTTACAGATGTCTTACCACTGAGAAAAATCACACTGGATTTTGCATGTGGTATCATAATAATTGCTATAATCATTTCGTTATGAGATGTTCCTCACGGCTGGGAAGTGTTTTGGTCCTTGGGATGCGAGTTTGAAGCCTTGCGCTTTATTTGATCCCAAGACAGCTTGTCTTAAAGTGGTTGGCCCATGGGCTGAAGCATGAGGGTGGCCACAGGTGTAATGCTGACCAGACCTGGCCTTAGAAGTTGGCGGGAGAAATAGCAGCATGTGATTCATGCTACATAGGTTTTGGGGAACCCTGAAGTCTATTGGTTTGAGTGCACGTATCTTGATGGCAACACAGCCAGAAAGTGGTGTGATTTCATATCAAAGCTTCAACCGAAGAATTAAATGGAATCACAAAATCACAGAATGGTAGGTGTTGGAAGGGTCCTCTGGAGATCATCTCATCCAACCCACCAGCCAAAGCAGATTCATCTAGGGGAGTTTACACAAGAACGCATCTGGGTGGGTTTTGAAAGTCTCCAGAGAAGGAGACTCCACAACCTCTCTGGGCAGCCTTTTCCAGGGCTCCATCACCCTCACAGTAAAGAATTTTCTCCTTATGTTTAGGTGGAACTTCCTATGTCCTAATTTGTGTCTGTTGTCCCTTGTGCTACCACTGGGCACCACTGACAAGAGTCTGGCCCCATCTTCTTCACACCCACCCTTCAGATATTTATAAATACTGATCAGATCCCCTCTCTGTCTTCTCCAGCTAAACAGCCCCAGGGCTCTCAGCCTTTCCTGGTAAGAAGAGATGTTCCAGTCCCTTAATCATCCTTGTAGCCCTCCACTGGACTCTCATAATGGAGATTATATGGTTTTTTTTCTTATTCCTCCCTCCCTCCTTTCTAAAACAGTTAACTGATACCAGATAGATTTTGATAACAATGTTATTTCCTCTCCCAGAGATTTTTGGTGCTAACACAAACCGAGGTCACACCCTGTGGCCTCCATTGGCATCCCTCCAGATGTCCACCTTGTAGGTGTCCTATCACAGCCGCATATCTCTTCATGTTCAGGTGGTTGTGTCTATCCAGCTGTGCCACCTTCGGTATTGTCTTCAACAGGAAACAAACCTTCTGCTTTTACAGACTACACAGAACTCTTTAACTGCTGTTGAACTGCCCTGGAGTGAAGTAGGAGAGAATAACAATGTATTTGCTAAGCCCGTTAATCAATTGATTACAGCCCAAATTAATTTTTATGTATATTTGATCTTACCCATCAAAACACAAAGCAGATGTTTTAGTGAAAAGGGAGGCTATTTGGATTATTATCATATGATGTGAAGCAAAAGCGTGGGGAGTCTTTCATTGGGTAGTTTTTCAGGTGAAAAATTATTACGGAAAATCTCACAGTGACTCTCTCTCCTTTAAATCCAAGCCTCAGCAAATTTAAATTATATATTGGACAAATGTAAGAAAAGTTGAGCATGTTAGTTATATTGTTTCTGACTTGTCATTCTTTATCGGGCAATTAAGTGCAATGTGACATTTTCTTGACAAAGTAGTTCTGTACAGCTGTGTCTTTCTCCAGACAAAACATAAAGCAAATTAGAATGTGCGCATCCATAAATCTCCATGGCTGCAGCTGTAGCAGGAGTGGAGAGAAGGGGAGGAGGGAGTGACGATGCATGGAGCTCTTTACAAAAGATCAATATCATCTCCAGTTTAGTTTTCCTTTTGCTTTATTTTCTTATCATCCTCAATGTTAAAATATGTTGCCCCTTAGCAGTCCTTTCTGTCTAAGGATTTCGCACAGGGCAGCTTCCTAGGTTTGGTCGCAAGCCACTGTTCCTTGATGTGAAACTGATGGGCAAACCGAGACCTTCAGTAATGAAGCAATTAGTTTAACATTAGAATTGTGGGTGGAAAAAACCAAGCAACACCAAAACCCACATGAAGACACTTCGAGTACATCCTGTTGCCCTGCGGTGAGATGGAGCTCAATCTTAATCCTTCTCTAGGGCAGAACTCAGGCTCCTGCATCCAAGCCCAGTGCATTAATTCAAAACCCATCCTTCCCACCTGCGCCAGACGAATGTGTGTTGGCTACTTTCCATTCAATAGGCACTCTCCGACACTGGCAAACACAGCTTCTGTGCTAAATTGGTTTTCACCTAGTGCAGATGCAGTTGCTCTCTGGCCTGGGTTGTTTGCAAACGTTAAAGATGGGAGGAAGTGAGGAGATTCCGGGCCTCCCCTGGGTCTGTTTTCCTGAAGCAAAGCTGATTAGCCATCTCCCTGTGCTAGCTGGCAAACCGTCTCAATGCTGTGTTTACATAAATCACAATAAGCCTAATTCAGGCAACAAGCCATGTGCAAACAAAAATCACTGCCAGATGCTCCTGCAGACGAGGACACTGAAGAAACCATCAGCTAATTCAGCCACCAGCTCCCACGATCACAGAATTTGTGTTGGTACACTTGGGGTAATGGAGCCCAGGAGATACGGGTAACAAGGTTTGGAGATTTGCAGCCATTAAGTGCATCCACATTAGTACGTCAGAGAGCACTTAGAGCGGGAATGTTCTGTGAGTGAATACAAGTGTTTCTCACTTAGAGTGTAGTTATCTGAATTTTAACCCATTTAAGGTTCGTAAGGTGTCGTCCTAAACAGACTGTTCTGCCAATAGTTCACCAGGAAAACGCTGCTATATTCCTTAAAAATAGGACCAGTAGAGGGCTGCAGCACTAACTGGTGAACTTGAGGAAGGAAGTCCAGAGTAACCATCATCATCTTGAGAGTTATCCACAGCTCTCCCCTCAGCTGTGGTAGAGACTGATGAGTTGGGGGAGAATTTAATCTTCATTGTGATTCTTCTGCTTCCAGAAACAAATGTTCTGTCTCGGAGATGAAGCCACTTGTTGAGCTGTTGTGTCAGGTCCTCTACATCTGCGTTAAGTCCCAAGCATTTAGTCATACCTAGCAGTCAAATACTGAAATGCTGAATTCATGGACCTGTTGGAGAAGGTCCAGAGGAGGGCTACAAAGGTGATTGGAGAGCTGGAACACCTCTCCTATGAAGACAGGGTGAAAGAATTGGCTTTGTTCAGCCTGGAGAAGAGAAGGGTCAGGGGAGACTTTATTATGGCCTTCCAGTATCTGAAGGGGGCCTACAAAAAGGCTGGGGAGGGATTTTTCACAAAGGCCTGTAGTGATAGGATGAGGGGTTATGGCTTTAAACTGAAAGAGGGTACATTTAGATTGGAAATTAGAAGGAAATTCTTGGCGCTGGGTGTGGTGAGACACTGGAACAGGTTGCCCAGGGCAATTGTGGGTGCTTTATCCCTGGAGGTGTTCAAGGCCAGGTTGGATGGGGTCTTGAGCAACCTGGTCTAGTGGGAGGTGTCCCTGCCATAGCAGGGGGGTTGGAACTAGATGGTCTTGAAGATCCCTTCCATCCCAAACCGTTCTATGATTCTGCACCTAGGATGGAGTAACACTGTGCACAAGTATAAATTTGGAGAGGAGTGGCTGGAGAGCAGCCCTGCAGAAGGGGATCCGGGGGTGCTCATTGACAACAGGTTCAACATGGGTCAACAGGGTATGCTCTGGCAGCCAAGGGGGCCAACCACATTCTGAGGTGCATCAAACACAGTAGAATGAGCTGGTCAAAAGAGGGGATTATCTCACTGTATTCAGTGTTAGTGTGGCTTCACCTTGGGTGCTGTGTGTGCAGATATGGGCTTCCCGGTTTAAGAAGGATGTGAATGTCCTGGAACATATCCAGAGGAAAGCAATAAAGCTGGTGGAAGGAATGTCCTGTGAGGAGCAGCTGAGGATTTGGGGTTTGTCTAGTTTGGAGAAAAGGAGGCTGAGTGACAACCTCAGCTCTCTACAGCTTCATGAGGAGGGGATGTGGAGAGGGAGGTGCTGAGCTCTTCTCCCAGGAATAGGACACATAGGAATGTCTCAAAGATGCATCAGGGAAGGTTTAGACGGCACATTAGGAAGCATTTCTTTACCGAGAGCATGGTCAAACATTGTAACAGGCTTCCTAGAGAGGTGGTCGATGCCCCAAAACTGTCAGGGTTTAAGAGGCATTTCAACAAGCAATCCCCTTAACTACAGGCTTTAACTTTTGGACAGCCCTGAATAGGTCAGGCAGTTAGACTAGATGATTGTTATAGGTCCTTTCCAACTGGAATCTTTTATCTTCTTTTCTCTTCTCTTCTCTTCTCTTCTCTTCTCTTCTCTTCTCTTCTCTTCTCTTCTCTTCTCTTCTCTTCTCTT
>JAVSBS010025979.1:0-80998 GCA_033124195.1 Coracias cyanogaster
ATCTGGGAAGCTAAAATTAAGTAAGACCTTTACCATCCTGCAACGGATGTTTTGTTTTTTGTTTTTTTTTTTTTTTTTTTACTCTTCCTTGTAACAGACCTGGCAGTGCTGCTGGTGAGATGCTTCATGAGCAGTCAGCAAACCTTCCTGCAAGGGTTTATCTCGTGGGCAGACTGAGGGCTGGGCTGTGGAGGGACACTCACGTCCCTTCTCCCTGTGTATCTCTGGAGTGAGGAGCTGCCCCTCCACCTGCTCCAGCAAAGTTTTACATTGTGGTCGACTATGTAAAAAGATGTAAGGCAAAAAAACCCCCAAGCCTGCTACCTATTTTCTTTTTCTTTCCCCTCCTTTCATGACTCCCTTGATTTTGAGATTTCTGCCCTTGTCCCAGGGTTGGGATTGCTCACTGCTAATTATCCAATAAAAACAGAGTCGAAGTATTAAATCTATCCCTAGTTAACCCAATGTCTTTAATAATAAAAAAATATTTTGCACAAGGGATAAATACCATATCTCATTTTCCCACTCTTACAAGTCTCCTGTCACTCCACACTTATTAATACTGCTACTAATATACTGTTCCCATATAGCCACTAAAATAGTTCTGTTATTCCTATTAATTCGCCAATAAAATGTGGCCTCACAATGCAGTAAAAAAAGGCTTTGTTGCTTATGGGATTTATCAGTGGCATCTATTTGCCCAATTTGTCAAAAGGCTTTTCTCAGTTCACTGTAGCCAAAAACACTCCACTATGGAAATTTGATAAGAAAGCAGTGTCTGATCCCATGCCAGATGTCACCAGCTTCTCCCTGGGTATCTGGCAGTGACTGGTGGTAGAAAAGTAGACCTCCCTCCAGGTTAAGGGCGAGTGGATGCTGCAAGAACTTCTTCCAGAAAGAAAACCAACTACTTTCTAGGTAAAATTGAGAGTACCTCATTTTCCAAGAGAGGTGAGCAGCCTCCCAGCAGCAGAATTCCATTGTGCTCCTAAAAGGTGTGAAACCCCAGCACTAGGGACAGAGGCTGCTGTTCATGCCACAGTCACAAACACATAATTTAGCTCTCAAATTAGCAGCCTGCAAACTTCTCAGGCCGTTCTATGGAAGCAAGAACTGAAGAAGACCCTTCACTTACAAATACCATCCTTGGCAATCCCACACAGCCTTGTAACGGGTGTGTGAACCAGAAAAGCCCACTGAAAGTCTACAGCATATCTCCCTGGACAAACATGCAAAACACTTCCCCATAGCCTCTAACAGCCCTAGAACTTTAGTAAAGACACCAGTCAAGAGGTCCCGGAAGAAGAGAAAAAGGAGGATGCTCAAGGTGTTTTCAACAGCAAAGAATCTGTCAGGCAAAATACTGAGATGGTCCAAAGGAGTGGCCTGTGATCCACACTAGCAGGCACCACAATGTGTTGAGACAAGGTAACCTCCAGGAACTTGATCGTTATTTAACCTGAGCTTCTCACTAGGCTTTGCTGTCCATGAACCCTGCCTAGCACCCTGCTCACAGGTAGATAGGCCTGCTCAGTCACTCGCAGCTGTTTGGGAAGCATCACCTCCTCTAATGCTCTTTCCTTTTAATTTGGTCATCCTCCTCATCAGATTTGATGGGACTCTTCAAAAAGGCACAGAACCACAGCAGTAGGCAGAGGTGTCAAAAAGCCCAACTCAACAGGCTTCCTGCTGTGGGGAAGGGTTGGGGTCAAACATTGCACCAGCAAGAATTTGAAAAACAGGAGAGCTAAGCCCACAAAGGAACTGGGCCAGGATTTTTACACTGGATAGTGTTATGACTTTGGATTCTGAATCCTAATTAATAAGCAGCCAATGTGGCTGTGCAACACTGTCCTCTGTTGGAAACAGCTCACCAGACCACCTGAAGCACTACCAGACATCCTCTGCCTTAGCTCAGAAAAAAAAGCCCAGTCACTTGTTAGGACTTGACATCTCCTGCGATATGGCTCCGATGTTGTCTGTGTGGGCTTCCTCAGCAGTGTGCATCACCCACGAGTTATTCCAAAATATCATTGTGCTTTGAGTTTGCTTTGTGCGTGCTCAGTACTGGTAGCAGTAAAAAGGCTTTGCACAAGAGAGCCATTGAATTAATACGAGCAGATTTATCGCGCAGGCTTTATAATCTTTCTTGCACACCAAGCTCAAAATCTCTAACGCATATATTAGGAGAAAGGATCGTGACAGAAACGCTGTGAGATGCTCCATAAATATCCTGGTGCCTCTGTAGATGGGGAGCCCAGTGACCTTCTGGAAGGAGTGCAATCTGTAACTCCACCTACTTGCAGAGACAGGACCCAGGATAAGGCATCTTTTTTACAGCTACCATATCTGTAGACTTATAGGAATAAAGAACCTGATTCACAGGTGTTACAGAAGAATGATGATGACTGGTGGCTTGCTGGGAGGAGGATAATAACATGGTGCAGTGGCTGGCAGCCTCGTAGCTCTTGCACCATCTTACCTCTCACCCTGAGGAGCCGGACGACAAGTGGGTGGCTGAAGCAATGAGGAGCAAAGCTCCATGCTAAAGTCATGGAGCTGAAGTAAACAAGATTCAGCAGCACAAGTGCTCAAACCCAGGTTGGTTTTACCTTTCTAACAGATGCTGTCTGGGAAGGCTAGCAGAACTCACACATCCATCTACTGGAACAGCCACAGCCCCTTTTCCAACTGGAAACTGGCCCAGTGACACTGCACTGGGGTGTGAGATGGAGGAGGATAACATGACCTCGTTCAGGATCTGATCTTAAGTGAAGGGACATCTTCCCACTAATGTGTGACCTGGGTTCAAGTGCTTTCTGTCTGAAGGGCAGATGCTGCATGTCGCCAGCACTCCGTCATTTCTACCCACTCGATGCCAGCGCTAGTGACACTGTCCTCAGCAAGACCGACTGTAGCAGGGAGAGTTCACATCTGCTATTGTGAGGGGTCTTGCAGTCATTAGTCTGCTAAATTGCTTTCCATGGCGTACAAGAGACATAACAAATGGCTAATTTAATAAAATTGTGTCAGTTCATTCAGCCAGAGAAGCAAGGATAATAGCAGGCAATTCTGGACAAAATGGGAAGTCACTCGGATGCAGTGGGTTCAAACTTCTTGTAATGGGAGCGGCAGTGCTCAGGTTTCAGATGGTCCCTGCTAGGTCTTCTCCACCTGCCATGTTGATGCACCATGGCAAAGGGAGTGGAGACACACAGTGGGATGGCCCCGGGACAGCGGAGAGGCAACGCAGCTAAACAGCAGATTGAGATAGGGATGCTAAACTCTTCACAAGTTCCTGTTATCAGGAATTACCCCCTCTCCTAATACCACTGAGTTAAGAGCATCTACATTGTGGAATCAACCCCAGCAATCACCAATTCAGGCACCCAACGTCCAACCGCTGCTCTCTCCACTCCTGCTGTGGAGGTGCCAGTCCTAAAGTTAAATAGGACTTAACCACTGGATGCCCTCTCCAGCCCTGCCCCAGCTCTCCATGCCACTAATTAAAGCTTTGCTGTCATTTCTAAGGAGCACAAGAACAGGTCCAGATTCAATGTAGAGGATACAACAACCAGATGTGGGACTCCCATAGAGACCTGAAATGACTCTGGCTGCAGGAGCGACCCAGGTTAGAGAAGAGGTTTATCTGGCAGCAGAAAGCATGAGAAGCACGTGTATAGGTCTGTTGTGCTTCAGACAAGGACATAAAGGTGTCGAATCAAGCACTACATTACACAAAGCAACACCAGCAGCAGAGCAGATTGAATTTTTTCATTGGATGTTATGGAGATATAATCATCATCGTCAGCACTGCACCAGCAATCAAAGTTGAATCAGCTTCCACATTACCTTAAAGGTGAAACGAAATGTTAAAATAAGTCATTGAAAAGGCCCCTTCCATCTCCTTCTACCCAAGAATAAATCTGAATGACTCCAAGAAGACCGCTAACCAAACGAGCAAACAATTTGATCACATCATCTTGCAGATGCAAGATCTTTAATAGATTTTTAAATCGTCCTTACCCAGTGACCTTTAAACAAGTTGTAGTTATCACGTGTAAATTCATTATTTCCTAAAATGTTTTAATTCTATTATTAACTTGAATGCTCTACTTGCATTCAATCTAGATTCAAAATGAAACTGAGAGGTGCTGAAGAAACCGTGAGGATGAAGAGTGCCAGGTTTCTCGCTTTATCATTTTGGCTGTATGAAATTGAGAGGTTTTTCCTCAGGTACCTGTAACTGCCAAAAACTTCCCATCACCTAGAGTCCTCCTGCCTCTGCAAAGCCAGAGCATGGCTTGACAACACTCCCCTCCATTGCAACATGCTCCCAACTGTGCTGGAGGCAATGACTGCCGGGCAAAACATCTGCACGAGCTTTCGTCTCAGAGTTCCAGCAGAGAGAACACGTTCCAGGAGAACCAAAGTGTTTATGAAGTCTGCTTGCCTGTGGCACTTTTCTGTATGGATTTCACAGAATGGTAGGGATTGGAAGGGATCTCTAAAGATCATCTAGTCCAACACCCCTGGCCAAAGCAGGTTCACCTAGGGCAGGTCACCCAGGAATGCATCAAGAGAGGTCTTGAAACCCTCCCGAGAAGGACTTCCTGGGGTTTGTTGAGTCTCCTTCTTCCAGCCAACCATTCCTTCTGACAAATTTTCCTGGGAATTTTAAGCCCTCCAGTTCCCTGTCAGGATGCACTTGAAACAGGTTCAGTAGTTGCCAGGGAAGTGGATGCAGACTGGCAGACACGAGCCTGGATGTGTTTGCCTTAGTTCTCCCTTTCCTGCAGGCTTTTTGTGGGTCCACCAAAGACCATCAGGATTCCCAGTAGAGCCAACTGAAAGTCCCATTGCAGCTGCCCAGGGCATCCTTCCCATTCATAACCCATTCCCGTGCCCAGATATGTTCCTAGGTGGTTGTTCAAGTTATGATCACTCATAGGGATGTCATGAAAACTCTGTTTCTCCTTGCACAGATTCCTTTACTGCTCCCTTTGGCCAGCTCCCTGAATCATGCTGGGACTCTTCACTCCTCCCTGAAGGTCTCTCCCTTCCCTGGGACCTCCTCCACTGCATTAGGAACCTTGGTAAGTCTCTGAGGAGCAGCTGAGCAGAAGTGCCTCCTTCTTGAACATTGCATGCCTTTTAAAGGAATACAACAACGGAATGTTTTTCAAAGGAACCCAACACGCAAACCAAGAGTAAAGAAGCCAGGCAAGCCCCATCCGTTGCTGGCAAGACCAGCAAAAGTCAAATTGGAGCTGTGGGAAGCATCCGCTGACCCCAGCAACTCCTCTTTATCACCTGATGGCTTTGCAAGAAAGGGCTCCCATGCATCTGATAAGGCACACATAGAAACACAACTTTCAGATAACGAAGAAAAAACCCAACCTAGTAAAATCTGCTGTGTCTGAATACTTGCAACTTCTTTGTAAAACGGTCTCAAGTCTTCCCAGCTCCCTGCCAAGCCCTCGGCAGCTGGGCACCTGCACACTCCATCTGTCCCTACCTTTGCAGATCACCTTCTTCTTCAATCACTTGCCATCAACCTGTCCCTCACTGCTTCATCCAGATTACTTCTCTCCTGTCCTGAAGGGACCAAGTCTGCACCTTATGATTTCCGATGGAACTTGCTGCAGAGTGCAACCTCGGAAAAAAAACAGCACTCACCAGCAAACCGCTTGTCCATGTTCTTCAAGGGTTTAAGGACCGAAGGTTGTGCTGCCATTGGCTTGGCATTTAGGAGGTCTGGGTAAAAGTTAAGAGCTCCAGCACTAGCAGAAGTTAGATAGGAGAAGAGGCACCATCAGTGATGCCCCTGTAATTCAGTGGTTATTAAAAAATACAAGGGTTTGGGAGGTCTAGGCAGGGACAAGAGAAATTTGGCATAGATGGAAAATGTAACCTCTGATGAGTGACAAGTGAGGTTATATGGATGAATACTAATGAGAAAGCTTTGAATAATTCATATTCAGGGTTCAAGGTAAAACAGCTTAACCTGATATCTTAGTAGTTGTGCTATCCTGCTGGCCTCAGGAATATTATCTCAAAGAACAAGATCTGAGCATAACCCAGGTTTTAGATGTTAATTTGTCCAGAGGTGTTTAAAAATCAAAGCTCGCTCACAGTTGTCTAAAATTGCAGCACAAGCACTATAGGTCAGACGACTTCCCTTCAACCCCAGCCCTCCAACCTTGCCCCTTGCCCATCAGTGCTTGCACCAGCATAACTTTTCGGCATTATGCTTCAGAGAAAACACGGACCACAAATTCTCTGAACAAATTGGAAGAGTTTTGATCACAATCCTCCAAATCACAAAGGAAAACACATTTCTGAAGGGAAGGTTATTTATCAAACCAGACTTTTCCCAGGAAGAGCCCAGTTTAGCAACCGGGTGCAGGTTCAAAATTTAGGATTACATTTTACCCTGTTTCATCTTCTGCCTTGCCGAGTCCTTCACAGCACTCCTTCTAAACCTTGAAATAAACTTATACCTTCAGACAGAGACCCAATTAACCAGTCCTCCGAGAGAAAACCCTCTGTTCCTCCAGCAAACAGAAGGAAACCTGGACAACCACCAAAGTTATTTTTAACTGTACTGCAACGTGTTGGTACAAATTCCACTTTCACACATAGCCTTTCAAGTGATATAAAAAATGACAACAAATGATATAAACTGGGAAGCAGCAGCCATTGAGGGCATCAGAAAAAACTCCCTCTCTCACCGGGCAGGAGATAAATCCAACGTTACAAATTAGCACCATAAATATTACACATATTTGCCATGATTTATACACTTATTTCATCTAAGCCAGGCATTTCTTACTTTCTAAGGAGGGAAAAGAATGGTGAGAAGGTACCCATCCATCCCAGCTGCCGCTGCCAGCATTGGGAGCTTTCTGCTCACAGGTTACAATAATGCCACCAGCTCTCCAGGGGATTCTTATCTGTAGATCACCACACGCTTATACAAATGTAAATAAATCGGAGGTTTATCCTAAGGGCAAATTTGTCTCATTCAACCTGATGTTTCAGTGCCTCTGCTGCACTTGTATATCAGAATTGCAATGCAGCTGCTGTACCAAGAAGCTGTAAAACCCAGACACATCTGCTGCTGGTTTCCTTTTTCTTTCTTTTTTTTTTTTTTTTTTTAATTCTTCCTTCCTCTCTTGCAGACTTCACATCACCTTTCGTACTTTATCATTATGCTGCATAATCTCCATCTCTGCAGAATGGCTGCAGCACCTAATACAAAATATAAAATATTGCACTGTGCACCCATGCAAAAGGCCAATTTTCATTAATCAGCTATTCAGAAGAGTTGGTGCTTCTATTATAATAAAAACTCAGAAACCAGAGTGTGAGGAAAAACACATAAGATGGAGTTTCCCCACATGACATGCTGCAAAAGGTCCCACCAGGCAAATCTCAGTGCTCCATTTCAGAAGAGCCATCAGCTGGCTCCTGCCACTGGTGGCTGCCCTGCACCTTTATCACAAAGTGCAATGGCAATGAGTGTCCTCCTCTCTCTAGTAAAACACATCCTCCCTTACCACCTTACACCTGCTGGCAGCAGGAACACTAAAGTATTGCACCGGAGGTGTCGCAGTGCACGGTGCAATACCAATCCACTGAGGAGATGAGCTGGTGTGATCATCCACTGAAGAAAAGTATCTTAGAGATGTAGCAAGAGATACTTCTGGTTTTGTAAACGTGGTTTAATCCCACCTTGCAACAGCCAAGCGAGTGAGAAGTAGCTACAAACGCTTCCAGGCCTCCCAAGGCTCTAAGCCTCACCAGGAGGCCAGCCTGGAGGAACCAAGTTGTGCCAACAACCCATCTTAGGCAAACGACTGGGTATTTGTTAAATATGTCCATGCCACTAGATTCGTGCCTTTCAATTTCTGAAGATTCCAGATTGGCAGTAGAGGACAGTCAGGACATAAGGACAGAGAAGTCATAAGCTCACATTTAGCAGGTGCAGGGCAGGGTGACCAAGAAGGTCCCCTGTATTGTGCATGTTTTAAAGGTGGGCTTTCTCCACTGCCACATCCCGAAGGTTCTGCTTACAATATTCTGTGCCAGACTCCAACTGGATAACCCTGCCAGCCCAGGATTACAGCAGCACCCTTCCCACGGAAGCCTTCCTGCCAAAAAAGCAGTTCCTCTCACACCTAAACCTCGAGGGTGTCCTCTTGCCAGACCCTCTGTGATGCTCTGGGCAGCTTTCCAGTTGAATCACACAGCACATCCCCACTTCAGCAGCTCCCCATGGCATCTGAGCCCAGCAAGAGCTGGATACGTGGGGAACAGCACCCAAAAACCAACCAGACCCCACATCCACCACAGAGTCCAAGTTCTCTGGAGCACATTGTTAGCAGAGAGCAGCCACCTCTCCACACCCTCGCTGTCTACTGTCCGAAAAAAAGTAATTTCCCAAAGTAAGTCATTTCCCAAAGTGAAGGCTCGAACCAAATTCTAAATTTTAATTCTATTTTACGCGGTCCTGCAGAAAAGTGGACACTGAAAAATTATCTGACTGGGAGCTTAGCAATAGAAAACCATAAATCATTGTGGCAGTTATATAGTTTTCTTGTGAGGTAGAGTTTATGGGAGTAGCTGTTAACTAAGGGAGGCACATGTTTGGCACTGGCACCTTTCAGAGTCTCCAGTTTGTAGGTGCAGTGACCATTGACTCAACTGCAACCTCCTGGTCCTGTGTTTACAGCCTCTTCCCAAGGAACAGGGAAGCAGATGTGAAGGTCTGTCGCTCCCCAAGGTTACTTTGGGACCAAGTAAAGGATTTCGGGGTTGGATCCTCTGTGAGGAAAAGAATGGTAATAAAAAAAACCACACCAAACAAAAACCAACAACAAAAACCCAACAAAACCCAAACAAAAACCAACCCAGAAGTAACAGACAGCAAGAATACAGAGACATTACTTACAGTTAATTAATTCTGCAGTGAGTGCAATGACAGGAAAAAAAATAGGAAATTAATTCGTTGTCTGTATAGCAAACAAAACAAATGGATGTTTGAGGAGTTTTTGACAGCAGAGAAAAAAAAAAAACCTAAGCCGAAAAACCTGTGCAAGGCAGGAAAATTAGGCTACTTCTCCAGCCTCTACAAGGCCCCATTAGGCAGAACAAATAACAAATCTTTCAACAAATAAAAATAGAAGAGCTTGTGGTCACACTGCCGGATTTTATGTCCGAAAAACCACTCATGTGCATTAACTGCCTCATGTAGGATTTTACCAAAAGCATCAGCTCTGTTCCCAACTGGAATAACCTGATGGAGCGGAATGGAACTGGAGTGGTTTATCCGAGCTCGCCTTTAATGTTACAAATAATGTTTATGAGTAGACTCCTTGTGCTAAAAGATGAGCTGGTTTAAAACTTTTAGAAGATTAAGTCTCCTTCAGTTGTGATTCAGGAGGGGGAAGCAGGAGAGAGTTCCACAAAGCTCCCAAAGCTTGATTTAAAACAGGGAGAACCAAGACATCTAACTCTCAATTTAAGGAGTTACTTCCTGAAATACTTATTTTCCCAACAAATCAATAGCTACAAATCCACAAATCCAGCTGGATAAAACTATAGAGGAAGAAGTAGTTTGCTTTAGAGCCGCTAAAATGCTCAAGTTGGGCAGCTTAGATGTAGTCCAAAAACATTAAGTACAAGCAGAAATACATCAGTATTGAAAGATCTCACAACTATCATCCTATAGAACAGGGGCCATGTTTGTCAAGTTAACTGGCTTGCTAATTACCTACTATAAAAAAAAAATGAGCTAAGCACACGTAGGTGTGAAAACGTTTCAAGAGGGAGCCAAGAAAAAAAGAAGTTATTGGAGCATTTTGCATATTAATACTGCTCTTACTCTTCTGACTGCTCTTACATTTAATTGCAGTGGTTTCAACCACATCAGGATAATCAATCATGACTTTAAAATGTAATTAACTCCTGCAAGAAACTCTCCATGAAAGGAATTAAGAAATTTACTGTCTGAAGCTAAATTTGGGGTTACTTATAGATTTCTTCTACTTATAGAAATAGTCCAGCACTGGCACATTATCTTGCTGCCCTGCAAGCGTTGCTCAGGTTGTGTTTCTGCTGAGGATGGGGAGAACTGGACCTTAGCAGGACACACAGAAGGAAGGATATTTTGTGGGGTTTTCTGGGGTTTTTTTAGGGTTGAGTAGGGCTTTCTTGAGGGGGGGAGAAAGGGGTGAAGGCAGATTGTCTTTATTCTCCAGAGCTTTTAATGATTTTTTTTACAGTGTAGGTTCTGCGAAGGTCCTGTAAAAGGAAAAGAGGAGGACAAATTTAAGATAATAATGAAGCCGCTCATGGAGAGAAAGATTTCATCTTTGGTTAATGTAGCAGAGTGTTTCCTGGCTCTGTACTTAAAAATACTTCCCACCAGGACCTAACTGACCTAACCTTCGTCTGTGTCACCTTCTTGGTGCACAGCAGCTTCCAGTTAGAGAAGTGGGGATTGCTCCCTATCCACGGGGATGAAGCACCAAGCTGCCCAACCTAGTTGCAATAAATACCATCTTTCCACCTTTCATTTTCCATTCTTTATCAAAATCAAAATACACAGACTCCTAAACCCGACTTGGATGCTCTGTTCCGTTTCTTTTTTTCCCCAGAAAAATAAAGCCCACGAGAAATCAGCTACACAATCATAACAAGAAGTTCTTCTCCACCAGACAGCATCCTTGTCAGCTTCCATTGTACATTCATACATGATTTAAATGGAAGTTAAACAATAAATGCTCACCAGCTATTTGATTCTATTAAAGAAGTCTTAAAAATACCCTTGATATACACTTCCAATGAGACTGTTGCTTTGCAGCTGCCTGAACTGTGGCATTTACCACGCAAATAACAATAAAAACAAGAGAGAACCAGCAAAGGGATGGCAAATAAACATTATTGCCTTTCAGCTTTCTCTGAATCAGAGGTAGACGAGGCATTAAAGAAATAAATAGTTAAAAATAACTTTGCCTTAAAGAGTTTCTGCCAAAGCAGCAGCTCACTGAAAGCATTTCTTTCTCAGCCGTGTCACAATATGATTGGGTCCAGCTAGGACAATGCCCATAAGATGAAGTTTCAGGCAAAGAGCAGCAGCTCTGGTTCCAGCCACATGCAACGGCCAAAGGAGGGCCGCAAAAACCTCCCAACAGGGAGGGCCTCGGTACCCCTTTCTACAAAAAATCCAGCTACACCTTTTTCCATGTTAGTTTACAAACAGCCACGCTAGTTACACAGAGATGTTTTAACAGATGGAGCAACCAGCTGGAAGTTAGAGATTCCTTTCCCTATAGCTGGACACATACAGAGCTCTATTAAATTTTAAATTTTAATCAGAGAATGTCAAGTTCAAAATTAGAGGTAAGCCTTTGATTTTAAGGTTTGGGGAATGAAATATATTATCAGTCATAAACGCCCTTTGTTTGAAGGAGAGGGAGCATCCCTCTGGTTTTAAAAAGCAGGCACATAGGCAAGTTGTTTCCCTTCTGTCTCTCACAAAACAAGAGTTTCACACAAAAGACTGGAAGTGGGATATCACACAGCCAGGACAACTCAATGATTTTCAAAAATAAAAGAAAATAAAAACAAAACCACCACTGGACCTAAGGCTTTTGTAAGTGAAACCTTATTAGTAACAACTTGAAACTCAAAATGGGGATTTTAAGAATTCCTTCTCAGACAATTTTCATATATGTGAGAAAGCCCAAGACTGTCTGTAATTGAACATACAGGCAGAGCATGGATATCAAACTTGGCATATCCTTCATTTCAGAAAGCACCACATTTTGGAACGCCCAGGAAAGGCAAGTGCCTTCCCAGGAGGATGGGGGTGTGCAGCACAGGCTTCCCTGGCTGAACCCAGATGTGCACAACCCTAAGGGATTCAAAAGTGCAAGACAAGAAATCCTCAAACAATTACTTCTGTTATACAGATTATTTTCACATGGCAATGCTAAGATCCAGCCTGATGTAAGGAAGCCCCATTCCACTTGAAAGACATAGGATTTTTTTGTTGTTGTTGAGTAGAAACTGTAAACCAGATGAGATCAGACTCAGATTTGCAGAATACAGTCACTTCTACTTTAATCTTTGCCTCTTTCCTGTCATAACTAGAGAAGAACCCAAGACGCAGAGGTTTCATTTGAATCCTTACACCGTGCGTTTCAGCAGGAGGGGTTTGAGCCTCCTGGCTCAGACCTGTTGCAGATGGAGCCAAGCCACAGAGCACCAACGCACAGCCAGGCACCAAGGCACGGGGCTGGACGGAGAAGGGAATATCTGTATCCTCTGTGCCTCTGCAGACCCACTTTTCCTAACACAGGGAGGAAACAAGGGGAAAAGAAGCTGCAGAATTAATAAATGCAACTTCCCACCTCCCCCAGGATGAGGAAGCCAGGGCTGGTCTTTGGTATATGTCATGATGCAGAGCAGGTACAGCCCCAGGGACATGCACTTGGTCGCAGCACTAATCTAAAATGAGGATTAACCTAAAGGATTAATTAAAGCCCACAGTTTCCCACTTGCTACCAGAGTGCAAATCTGACCAACCTGTGGGCTGGATCAGTAACAAAGCCTGCACTCTTGAGAAGATACCTGGAGTCACATATTTCGGCACAGTTGGTATAGGTAAAGAGAATCACCTTTGGCTTTCTACTTCATAACTTAAATAATCCTGACTTCCTAGTTTAAATAACCCTTAAATAATCTTGCCTAAGCAAAAAGAGGGATAAATGGCAAATAGGTAGATAAACATATGGCTACTGGTAACAAGTCATCACCTCAGATGATGAGTAAACCTTTCCAACAGGCTAAGGTTATTCAGGAACTGGTGCGGGATGTTATTCCAGATGGGACAGACTGTATTGTCTTCAGTAAAAACAGAAGAGTTATAGTCCGAGTGAGGCTTTTTGGTAGGTTTGTCAAGTCTTAGGCTCCTCTTACGACATATAAAATCTGCACTGGACACACAGGTAGCATTAGGCATGTAAGAAACATCACAGTGGTCTTTACACAGACAGACACAGCTTTTCTAGATAAAATAATTGCAGCTCTCCACATCACATAGTATCTGCCAGGTAGGACCAGGAAATCCTGTGGCGACTCAAGAAACTCTCAAAAATCCCACTCTGAGCACTGACACAGCCCTACTGCACGCAGCCAAGTCTCTTCAGACCATTTTCTTCAAGATTTGACACAAGGACAAATTAGATGTGTCCATCCAACAGGCCGCGTGCTCCAATAATAAACTAAGTGGCCACGAAGCAATCAAAGGATGTGTTGTACAACACAAATGCAGTTGTGTTTTTATTCCACAGGTAAATAGGTTGAAATAGGATCCACCTCAACACTTATTTACGGTTTTATCATAAAAGTTAACAATGAACACTTCTCTAAATTTACATGCTCTGTCTTCCAGTTTATCAGTGAAGGGCAGGGATGCAATTTATAATTAGTCATATATTACATTTATTGCTAATAAAACAGGGTTTCTTTCCCCCCATGTGTCACTTAGTGAAGGCTTTGATGATTGAAAGAATCGTTTATAACAAAACCTGTCATTTAACCTCAAAATACGCATTCCTCATATCTTGAAAAATCCTATTAAAAAACCCAAGCAAACCAAGGAAGGGGGTTAAGCTATCATCTCTCCCTACCCTCCACACCATTAAACAGGCAGGCAGACACACTTAGGTCAGTCCACCACTTGGCAGCTGTTTTCTTCGACCCATTTTGTCAGCACCAGTCCTCCTCCAGCGCTCAAGCCCAGGGGGGCCGGGGTTTATTTGAGCGCAGCTCATGTGCCAGTTCTCCTTCCTATTCATCATGCCCTGGCATGAAGTCTCCTGATAGTTTTTGTTCATTTGTCCGTAGACTGAAAAAAACGTGGGAAGCCAGAAAGGGAGATCGGGAGAGGTTAATTGGTTTCGTGGACCATCTGTTTGTGCTGTGAATAAACGTTGAGAATAATGTGTAACAAATAGCATCTACAAGGATTAAATAAATCAATTCTGGGGATTAGAAATAACCTATGGACTGCGTTAATGGAGCGGGAGTGCGTGTAACAAAACCAGCCTTACTGAGCTGTAGAGTCTGTGACCTGTAGGGGATAGAGAACCAAGGTTTCCTAGGAAGCCTGAGGCAAAATAGGAATATAAAACACTTAAATGGCCAAGTAAAACTTGAGCAAATGTCTCAAGGAGTGCACATGGAGGACAGAGATTGGTCCCACCTGGTTCCAAAAAGTAGCAACAACCCTGCAATCTCTGCTGGCTTTTTTATTTTCCCTGTCCCACCCCACATTGAAACAGTACTTTAAAGAACTCCTTAAAGTGAACATTCTTAGGTTTTAATGCTATTTTCCCCCTCTTCTTATCCCTTCTTTTCAGTTCTACAAGAGTTCAATGAACCTCACTGAGTAAGACTCCACCCCACTGCAGACCATGACCCCTGTAAGCCAGGATCATCCAGACATTTCTTGAAACAAAACTTTGGTTTCATAACCCATGATGTATTTGAACTACTAGACAACAGAAACTTTTCAGAAGTGTCTAAGTAATTCGAACTGGGAAATGCCCCCTTTCAAACACAACAAATCATTTAGGAAGGGTCATAAAGGCCTTTGGTGAATCGTGGTTATCTTTATCTGTAGATATCTACCAGCAGCTGGAGGCACAACATATTTTAAAACAAAAAAACCAACCAAACAAAAAAAACCCAACAAACCTGTAACATACCTAACCCTTATATCTTAAATTCCATTTAAAATTATGTAGCTCTGTGCCAGGAAAAGAGGAACTCTTGATAAGCAGGAGACCACAAAATTTGCAGCATTCTCCAAACTGTGGAGAACAAATATGGCTCTTGGATTGAAAGACCATTTTTAAACATCTCTGAGATGCCCTCTCTGTCCAAAGTAATTTTGCACAATCAATACATTATATATTGTATATATAGAACCAGTGGAAAGTGTCCCACACCCAGCAAACTACAGGAAAATCAACAGCTGAAATTATTTTAACTTTCTTCCAGTGAAATTGCCAGGCTGCTGGTTGTTGCAGAAGTAACACCACACTGCTTTGTGTACAGATCTTCTTTGCTGTGAGCAAGATCAGCCCTTACCTAGAGCATCCTGCAGGTGTTACTTTAACAATACCATAAAGAAATGCTTGAATTCTTATTTAATTAGCAGAATAGGGACATGCACCATCAGCCCTCTAGACACATGGGCATGAAAGCTGCTGCTCAAGGAGAGATCTCCAATAGAAAATCCTCTACTACGAGTAGTCCATTTTAGATTTTGCCTCAAAAGACTATTGAAGCTAAGTCAAATTTCACACCAAAATGAGTGGAAATAAGATCTAGACTCCGGTAGCTGTGCTTCAGGTTAACTTTCTTGTGTGCTAGTGAATGCCACAAAAATCTCTTAGTAACCTTCTATTCTCTAACTGTGTGGTGATACCACATAGACAGCTGTGATCAGCCCCACTGGACAAGACACAAACATAAGAGGAGAAAATTAAGTAAAGTGGAATATGTCTTCAGAGAATGGCTCTTCTTTTCTCTTGAGCTTCCTCAGAATTTACAGTTGGTATGAATGGCTGCAGTCTTAGAGTTAAAATTTATTCACATAGAAGGAATCTCATAAAATTAAGAGGAGGAAATAATTCAAATATATTAGAAAAAATCTCAAGGAAAACCAACAAGCAAAGATCCTAAGGGGAAAAAGGAGAAATTTTATACTGACAGGATTCGTATTAGAGAGCTTTCAGGTCTATTATTTTAGCTGAACTCCCATTGCTAATGCAGATAGAGGAAAAAGCTCAGCAGAGATGGATGTGCTGCCAGAGCTACAGATGAGTTACAACAGGTCTTAAAATACATCCTGTTTCCTTATAATAGATTGTCTGATCCTGTACCCAAAATCACCCTGAGTCATGGCACCAGGGTGAGGAGCAAGAGAGCCTTGACTGCTCCTCTCTGGATTTTATTCCCAAAATCATAAATATAACTCAAAAGGAATAATATTTTTAATACAGATTATGTAGAACGAGTCATGTAAATTTAAGTTTTTCATCAGAAGACTTCATTAGGGGAGTTCCAGCCCAGCAGGAACTAGGCTCAACATCTTGCTGAAGAAGCCGCATGTGGTAGCATATGCAGAAGACTTTGTACTTCCTAAATGTTCCTGAAAGGGTATAGATAATCTGTAACAGGAAAGAACGAGCCATTTCCTTCAAACAAAAAAAATGCTGGACTTCAGACCTTTGTCCAATTTTTTTTAATGGGGTTCAAAAACAGTGTTAATCTCAAAAGGATTTTGGTAGACTACCTAGATGAAAGCTGTGGCCTTCAGCATGGATGTGTAGACAGTAATAGGAAAAAAAAAATATAAAATTGCCAGACTTGGTATGAAATCATTGTACCAGTTTTGGGTAGGGCTACAAGGTACTGTGGGATGGGTTTCCTCACTAAAAAGGATGGAAAAGCATTTAAAACAACATCCATATGGGACCCTGGTGAGATGGTCTAGTAACGCAGATGGTTGATTCAGTTCAGCAGATTTTGCTTAAAAGAAAAAAAGCTTTGCTCAACATTTTCATAGAAAATTCCACACCAGTCCTTGAAAACACTCACCTGAGAAGATGAATTTAATAAAAGGCACTTTACAAGTTTAAGTGACAAGCTCAGGTCTCCGATACAACTGTATCAAGAACCATTAGCTTAGAAATGTGTACAAATACACAGTGAACACGTTCCGAACATGGACAATGATTGATGATTAATGATCAGCTTATTTGATGTGACAGTAGCTAATGTAGCATCTCCAGTTCATGCATTGCGCAAAGCTTTGTAATTCCCTTATAAACAAGAGGAAAAATAACCACATGTTGCCTGGTTTCCTGATTTTACCCTTGAGAGCACCCTGCTTGCAGGGCACGTCTCCAGCTTCACAGGAACCAGAAGCCCATAGGAAAGCTTTGCTCCACCAGGCCTCTTCCATCATTTTGCCTACAAAACATCCTCCCCACAACCTAAGGGCAGTCCCTCTGACAAACAGCCCGTATGGACTCAAGTGAATGCTACACGTAGCTGAGAGCCCTTATTTCCCAGAAGCACCAAAATTAATCTCTCCCCTTGTTGCTTCGAGCTCATAATTAAGCAAACACCAGTGGAGGTAACTTCACAGAGTCACCTTGGTTGGAGTGCACCACCTTCTCCTGTAAATCCAGAGATCAGTCACATCCTACTCATGCACAGAAACCCACACTCCATGTCAGAAAGATGAGATTTACTTATTCCTCGTCCACAGTTGTGCCAGAATTATTGATCCCAGGAGTGGCTGTAACCTTTGAAAACTATACTTCTCAACACCACTCAGCAAAGAGAGTGAAGAGAATCTCAAAAGAACCAGAAGCCTGAGAAATCAAAAATGGACTGTATGCTCCTGCTGAAGTGTATATAAAAAGGTATTGGCTTTAAAATTAATGACATCCTTTTGCCCCAGCAATGAATCTATTTCAAAGAAGCTTTGCCTCTGGAAACAGAGCTTGGCCCTGACTTCTTGGTGTTTCAGGAGTTCCTTGAACCAACGACCTGAAGACGAGTCTTCCTTTTTTTTAACAAACCATAAGAACAGAAGATTTGTTCTAAATCCAGAAAGTTAAATTAGACAGTTCCACAATATACATGGGAAAAACCTCTAGTTGTGCAGGACACACTGTTGAAAACTTACAGTCAGCGCAGATCCATGTTTGAGGGGCAATAAGAGGATGAAAAATCTGCATAAACAAAAGCGATGGGATTTTTCTTAGGAGGGGACTGAAAGAAAGAATGTTAGAAAACATGGTTTCTTGGATCCCTTTAAAACAGATTCCCAAGGATTTGTTTGTGTTAAGAGTGGAACAACTTAGAGAGAAATATTGTGTTCAATTTCAGTCACCTCTAACTTGCAAAGAGAGATCGTGTCTGATTATCCCAGTTCAGGTAAACTCTTGGCATGAGTTACAAGAGGGGTCTAATCGTTTGCGCTTACCTGGAGAACTTAATCATTGGATGCTAACATTTGATGGTACCATGCAAAGCAGCACACATCTGCCCCAATTCTACTCTCTAGTTAACTTGCTAATTGCCGTCCCATTAACCACTCTCTCCCCACTTCTGCAGCTGCAGAAGGATGCTTGCCAGAACGCGTAAATTATTCAGTGCCCTCTTAATGCAAAGATAAACTGCCAGCCTTAATATTTGCACCAGATGATACAGCAAAACCTCCAAGGAGCCCCGTTTTAAACACATTTCCTGTCTGATTTAATCTTATTTACGCACTAGCTTAAACCTCTCTGTCCTCATCGAATTGGTTTTGCTGAGACTTAAGGATGTCATGCAGGAAGCCTCAAGGCACATGGTCATATCTTAAAGATCTATTTTTAAGCTGGATATTTATACTCAGAGTGTTTGAATAATCATCACACTTGTATTTATTGTAACTGGAATAGGCAAGATCACATGCCACAAACTCACTATCACCCACCTACTCCATCTGCTTGCCTACTTCTGCAACCCCCAGAACTATGGGTATGTGTTATCATCTCCCAACCTCATCCTCCTTTGATACAAAGGCTGGGGTCACTGCAGCCATACAGGAATAGACCAAATTTCCTAATTCCCCTGTATGCCAATGGAAGTCAAAGGCCTTCTTTCCATTTATGGTTTTGTTGTTTGTTTTTTTTTTCTCCTCCTTCTGTCCTTTACCCTTTGGAAACATGAGCACTCAACCAGAAAATTGCATAGAACTTATCACAAGGTTTGAATTAACAAACTGATGTTCCTGGGGTTCAAACATGGGCTCCCAAACATTCAGATTTTGCAGCAAGAGGGAAAAGAAAAAAAAAAAAGAAAAATAAATTCTTCTGGAGCATGGAAATTGCCAGCCCAGCCCTTCCCAGGAGGAGCTATTCCTAAAGTTCTCTTCAGAAATTCATTTTTCTCTCTTGGCAATTAAATGGCTCCTTTATATTTCACCTACAATTTAAAGTTAAATAAGGACATATTTTGCATCTGTTGCCTATATACCAAACTGGTCACATGTCACTATCATGCCATCTGAGTTAGTTCAAAGCAGAGTTTCTACCACAGAGCCATTCCCCAGAGGCACTCCAGATCCAAGACGAGCCTTTCTTCCCTGCCAAACCCTAACAAAATAAGTTTAGAGGCCAAATGGAGCTTCCCAAGTTCCTTGTGTTCATGAACAGGGAAACGTGTCTTGTTTGGCAGACTTCAGTGTTCAAACCTGCCAGGTAAAGTCTCCTTTCTAACAACCATGAAGGTCAATCCCTTTCAGGAACCTCTTTCATAGAAACTCTTGGTTTTTAGTCTACTCATACACTGGCCTTTGGGATTTGGAGCAGACTACACACAAGAGCAGGCAAGTATTTTATTTAGTGAAAGAAAACCCGATTTAGTCAGAGTACCTGCCCCCTTTGAATCACCATACAGAGTCATAGATGCAAACCATGAGATTGCCACCCATTTTTGGCATCAGGTTTGTTCCTTTTGTTCTAGAATACACTGTTTCTTTATTTCAATCTCACCTTCCTCTGAGCCCAGGGAGCAGCACTTCAGATGGTAGCGCTGGCTGTGAGCTCACAACACTAAGACCTATTGGGTCTCTTCATTTCCTGAGCATAATTTTTCTTTATTCCTTTCCATTAGAAGAACTCCTTGCTTGCACCTCTTCTCATTCCTGAATGCAATGCTCCTTTGACGCTGCAAGCAACCTGCCTTTGGTAACCTGTGAAAAAATCCCCTTGCAAGAGTTTTGCAAACTTTTGAAGGACGCTAAAGATCAAAAGTAAGTTTAATTCCTCAGGACCACTTCTTAGGTTGTGCCAAACCCGTAACCAAATTATCTGAGAGAGGTGTAAAAACAGAAGCTGCAAAACCTATTTCAACTTCCATCAAGCCAAGATGTAACAAGGGACTGAAACAGCCCATGACAAGGCAGAGCAGCAGGTACCCACCCGCAGAGACTCATCCACTCTCTGGGACACCCAAACATGGGACCTGGGTTTAAGTTTGGAGAAGAAATACTTTTTTTCTGGAGTAGAACATAGGGCCCGAGGGAGGGCAATGGGAGATGATATTGCAGGGAGCTAAGCAGGTCCCAAGATCAGGTTATGTAGCCTGGGGATAACACTAAACCCATATTCCTCAAACCACCCCTGGCTGAAGCAACCGGTGCCCACAGAGGGATGGGGAGGAGGTGGAAGGGTTAAAAACACCTACTTCCAATGTTCAGGTTTCCATAAAACTTTTATTCAAAGGTTCCAGGCTAAACTGGATCTCCTGAAGAGATCTCTCAGGGTAGCATTTCCAGGATTAATTCAAGTTGTGTTTAGGTAGCAGTACTTGCTTAAACCCGAGTTTCCAAAGTAATTTTTTTTTTAATGAAACTTCAATTCAAGTAAAACAAAGATTTAAATATTCTGCCTACAGATCACATTGTGCAAAAGCCCCTACATTTATCTTGCATAATGAAGTTTTTTTTAAAAAAAAAAATCCATTTCTATCTCCCACTGAGAGGAGATTTCATACATCCTTTCCACACATGTCAAAAACTGTGAAAGGATGGCAATTTTTTTCTTTATCCTGTGTATTATTAAACATAATAGTCAGCCACCTCTAGAACCCATCATTGATTGAGATAAATGAAGCTATTTAAAAAAAAAAAGAAAGCCTAATGAAGTCTCTTTGCTGCTTCTGAAACTCGGCAGTAAAGATAAATGAGAAACAATTTCTTGATATCTATTATTTCAAATTACAGATATCAGCCCTGATGCTGCTCTCAAGGTTTATTGAATTTTCATAGAATATCATCAACTTCTACATTCCACACGGGTAATTGAAACCCCAGACCAACGTGTTTTTCTCCAGTGTCAAGTCTAAAAGGTGGAGGAAATCACCTCTGCCACACCGGGAAACTGATGATGTGACACCACGGCTGACCTGGGAAAAACATCACCCAGGAGAGCTTCACCCCTGCTCTCGCTGTTTATTTGCCGGCCCAAGTACCTGGCAATTCTCATTACAGACATAGCTTTGTCACAATCTCTCTCCAGATATTAGCTTAGCCTAGCGTTGTTTCAGGTAGCCAGTGCTGCTGATGTTTTTGGATTGATGGGGAAAGGAAAAATAAAAAAAATGCAGATTATTTAGAAGTCAGAGCCTCAAAATTGTGTTACTGGCTTAAAATTAAGATTCTTTTTCTTCTGCTTGCTCTGCAATTTACGTGGTGATCTTTCTGCTCTCCTTAAAAGATGATAAATATGAATAAACCAGAGGCTCCTCTCCTCAAACCTGAGATCTACACGTCAAACCAAAGCCAAAGGACTTGATATATCTAGCTGGCCCAGTTCTGCCTATGAAGGCCGGTGATTCTAAGCATGTCCCCGTGATGGGCTGCCCATGAGATGGGCACTGTCATCCTACGCCTCTTCCCACCACCCAAAGCTCCTGCTCAGGCATACAAGCATAATCAAATATAATTCAAAACCAAGATCTCGATTCAACACGGACGTAAAACCACAAAGTAATTCCAGGTCCCCTTTCCTTTGTAATCGCTGAGGATTGCATGAAAGATTCAGGTAGAATGGGGGGCTCTGCCTCGCACTCCCCAGGGTCTGGTTTGGGGACAACACAGACGTAGGTAAAGCCTTACCTTGCTCCTCTCCTGGAGGAGTAAACCACAACATCTCCTGCTGCAGCCCTCAGCCTAAAAGCCTCCTGGTTTTTCCTCCTCTACGTTGTAGACACGGAGTAAGACTTGCAAATCTCCCCACAATTGGAAGAAAGTTAATGGCACAGCAGGAGGATGATGTTGGATTTGTCTCATGGTTTTAGTGTTTGCTTTATTACATTGGTATGGGGGTAGCAGAGCTGCTACTGGGTAATTTAAATTTAATCATTTATTTTGACACTTTTAACTAGAATGCCAAAAATAACTGCAACTGAGAAGCAGCACTTTATTGTGTGCTGCCATAAATCTACATTACAAAAAATACTCTTCTTTAGTCTACTTTGATTTATCTTCGAGTAAGAGCTCTCTGGAATCACATAACGACACATAATACTGCTTACATTTCATGTGGCATTTTTTCTATGAACTGGAAAAGGATCTAAAACTCATTATTATAATCTCTAAAAATGTTGAATTTTTAACCTCACAGCATTTTATATGAATTTGAGAAATAAGAATGTAATCAGGGCAAGGCTAAGATTCAGAGCTCTGCCATAAGGAATCTTTTGGATCTAAAAGTGTTCTGCGTGGCGCAAGACAATACGTTGCTCCATTAAGTGTAACCTATTCCTTAATATCGTCCATTATTTCACTAGGTCTGTCTAAAATCCATGAAGCCATGGTTGCAATGGCCTTACTTTTTTCTTTTTTAATCCTCGCACACTCAGCTGGGTATGCGCTGCCTCTTGCATAACCTTCCCAAAGCTCATCTCATTTTGGAAGTTAAACCCTGGGTAGAGGTTTCTTTAGTTTCTTAAGCTCACAGCAACAGGCTCTGAACTGCCAACAGCTGTTCCATCTCCTGTCTTTTAATTGCACAGACTGCTTATAGATCTCAAATGAGATAAAGCAAAGCAGCACCTTCCGGAGCAATTCCTGCTACAGCAGCTGACAAAAGCAGCCCACCATGACTGTGGCAGTTTCTGTTGTTTCCATCCATTGTACGTCAACCCAGGAGCACTGCATATGAGGTCTAAGCTGTATCAACTTCCAGGGTTGCAAGCAGAGACAGGCAGGACAAAAATCTGGTGTTCAGCACACCCAGCCCACATCTATTCAAGGATGTAATTAAGTTGGGGTTGTAAAAGCAGAGTCCATGTGGGGATGGACAGCGAGAGAAAAGAACAATATTGGCAGTTCACTTTGGGTATTTGGGTCCATTTCTAGACGGAACTTTGACATGGAATTAGCCACTAATGTATTTTACAATCAACTAATCCCTTCAGCACAGATCTTCAGCCTCCCTTTTTAGAGGATGACACAGGTCTGCATGGTGCTGGCCTGGAAGCACTTGCTGGTTGTGTGCACTCAAGACATGGTGCATCATGCCCAGCTTCTCCCTACCTCATCTTGGGAAGGCTTCAGCCAGCCACCCACCCTACAGCACACACATCACTTCAAAACTACGTCCCTTTACACCAGACTGTACTCTGGTAGCTTAATTCCAAAGCACCAAAAGTGATCTTGAAAAGCAGTGTGGTTATATACACTTGGTGGTCTTCCAAATGCTTCATGAGTAAAAACCAAAAGCGAGCAAAAAAAAAAAAACAAACCACAAAACACACAACCAACCCTGCAAATGCCCAAAAAAATTGTCATAGCACAGCAGCTTTCCATATCGCAAAGATTTTACATAAGGCAGAAGCAGGATTTGTATTAATCTGGCAGTTTTATGGTCATGGAAGAAAGCTAAATTGTCTGTATGCCGGGACTAAGCTTCTGTTGGTGAACTGGTTAATGTATTAAGAAAAAAAAAAACCACAAAAATCAGTAAATGGGAGTTTGTAACCTCCTGCCTGTTCAGGAGCTGGCTGTTAAAGATGCATCTGCTGGAGATGCACACGGGGGGAAGCACTGAACCAGCTCAACATTTAAGCAGAGGAGCTCTCACCCCACCGCAGGAAATTCAAGTGCTTCCAGCACTGGAGGGACCCCTTGACTTTGCTCAGTGGGTTGCCTCCACTTGCAAGCACTTTATCAAGAGACTTGCTTTACTCCTTCCCTCCCTTTTCAGTTATCAAGGAGCCATGTGATTTTTCTGCATCCAGTGATGTCATCAGGAAAAATCAGCGCTGAACAGAAGCAATGTGCCTACAGTATATATGACCCAGGAGTCCTTCAGCACGTGCTCCACTTGAGATGAGGCAGAAGCACCAGGAAAGCCACAGGCCCAGACCAGAGACCCAAGGAACCTGCAGTTCCCTCCTAACTCAGGCAAGGTCTTGGGGTGACCACCCCGCAAACCCCCCTGCTACTGGCAACAGGGACACTCAGGGTTTCCCATCCTTTGCCACCACATGGTTATTCCTACCTTACAAACAAAGCATCCCAGTAGAAAATGAAAAGACCATTAACACACACCGAGGAAGGAAGGGAGAACTCTTTTTTACTGCAGTTTGCAAGTTTGACATCTCCAAGCTCCCTGGGTTGGTGTGGTCCACTTGGCTGGATGTCAGGGCTCAGCAGCCCAGGGACATCATAGCAAGCAGCTAACGCGGTCCTGAGACATCCAACATCTATCAAAAGCTTCCCCTTGACTTCAATGAGCTTTAACTAAGCATACATGGTTACCCCGAGAAAATGCAAAAACCCAGATGCAAGGATCTTGAGACTTTACAAGATTTAAAAACAACAGTATTTTCAGGAAGAACAGAAAAAGGAAGCAATGAATTAACAAATGATCGGTCCATTTAATATTGTTATCAGATTATGAAATGTTAATCCATGTTACAGTATCTTCAGAATACCAGCTGTTTGAAACTATGCCACAGGTAAAAATTAATATATTAAATCTGAACCCAGCAATCAACAGCTGAATTTCCTTCCTGGACTATTCAGAACTAAGTAATTAGGAGAGAGACAACTTTGAGCAAATGGAGAAGGCTCTTAAAATATCTGTCCCCATTAAGAGATTTTGTATTTGCATCCCAGAAACAAAATATATCAGGCCATGTCCTTAGCTGGTATAATGTGATGCTGTCTCATTGATTTTAATAAAGTACAGCAGCTTAAAGACTCTGGGCCCTTTGGCATAATCCTTTCATTTAAACTCAGTAAATCAAAATAAACTCCACTGATTCCTGCGGAGTTGCTGATCTGCCTTTGGGTAAGCTAGAGGAAAGCCAGGAACTCTTTCAGAGGGATTATCACTGCCTTGTAATTCATAGTAAGTTACCCCCCAGGATGAAGATTTTAGCATGATCTACAGAGAACAGTGAAGTCTTTCCGTCTTTTCCAAGTCCTCCTTTTCCAGGTGCATGTTGACCCCACAACCATGTGCTGCTGACCCTGGCATCCAGCAAACACTTCACTTGCTCTCTGTGAAGCTCAACCTCCCCTACCTTCACTGCCAGTTTCTTCCCCAGAGCGTGGCCTCATGAAGGAGTCAAATCTTGACATTTTTTTTCTGGATCTGTGTTTCCCTAGATCCCTACCCATGATATATCACTCCTAATCAAGCTGCTGCCTGCCTACTATGGCTCTTCTGAGAAGTTATTACCCTTCCCATTCATCACCAAGGCGAGTTAATTCAGGCAATCTTCCTGATCCATGGCCTTGGACACTCAATTGCGATATTTCGTGTGATATGATATTTCTCTATAATAATAGTTTCACCCTTTGAAGATCCAGATAAAGGACACCGAGACATTTGCAGTAATTAGCACTCCAGTAAGATTCCACATCCCTTCTCAGTAGCCAGGAAGAAAAGAGCTACTCGGGCAACACCATCTTTGACACACAGTGGTTGAAGGGGCATGCAGAGAGGAAACAAATAGAATTTTCCATTTGGCTTCTCTTTTTTCAAGTGTTTCCAACATGAGCTATAAACATGTTGACTGCTTTGTTTTTCAGAAATATTGCCTGTGGTGAAGACAGGGCCGTGGAAGCCTCTGCAGGAATCTAATACAGCTTTCTGTGCTGGATGGGGAAGGTCAGCTCACCCCATGTATCCTCCACAGGTAGGGCGAGGGAAATGAGGAGGGAGAGCTGCTTTTTTAACACCTCCTCCAATGGAAAAAAGCTCAAAAGTCAAGCACTGTTAGTGCTCAAATCTTTTTAAAGCAACCAGAAAGTTCTGTGTTTTTCAGAAGGTACTTACTGTGCTTTAACGTTCAGATTAAAATGCATTTAGGGCAAAAAAGAACTAATATTCAAATGCATTTTTAAAAAGTTAATGGAAGGAAATGTAGGCTCCTTGATCTGCCTAGAAAAAGAGGCAGGCTCCAAATCCATTTACAGTGACGCAAAATTTTCCACTGCTGACAGTCATGCAGAACACCAAGGTTTTAAGTCTTATGGAAATTTGAACATGCTACAAAGCTGAATTTAGAAAAGAACATGGAGCAGGTTTGAGAGCAGGTAAGTGACTTGAGAATATGAGTTGCAGTCTTCTGATACAAATGTACTAACATGAACAAAAAAAAATCAAAACAGATTCTTCAGTAAAAGTCAAGAAGCGTCTAAATTTTGGAAAATCATACATCAAAATGGATTGCTACCCATGGGATGCCTTCAGGAATCACTGGGATGTTTGCTATTCTGCCATATAGTCATAGAACCATTAACATTCGAAAAGACCTTTCAGATCATCAAGCCCAACCATGAACCCAACACTACCATGACCACCATACCATGTCCTGCAGTGGTATCTACACATTTTTTGAATACTTCCAGGTATGGTGACTCCACCGCTTCTCTGGGCAGCCTGTTCCAGCACTTGACCACTCTTTCAGTAAAGAAATTTTTCCTAATATCCAAACTAAACCTTCCCTGGTGCAACTTGAGGCCATTTCCTCTAGTCCTATTGTCTATTACTTGGGAGAAGAGACCAACATCCACCTCTCTACAACCTCCTTTCAGGTGTTGCCCCAACACCTTTGAGCTTGAACACACATTGGGGAGACTCAGCAATAAAGTTATAGCTTCATTCTGAAAATTGCACACACTGGAATTAAAAGGAGAGACCATATTTGGGCGAAAACTCAATTAACCACAGCAACAGGTAAGAGGAGAATAAAGTGGCAAGAATCAGAGATAAATTACCTGCCCATTTATGCAGTTCTCTGCCCTCTGCCCACCCCCAGCATCTCCTCCTTCCTCCAATACCATCAGTCTGCCTCTGCAGAGCTGGAAAAAAAAGAGAGGCCATGAAAAACAGATTTATCTCTGAGCCAGCAAATAAAACAGACTCTCTGGCATGCACTGGAACTACAAGGACTTGCCGCAGCTCAACTATCTGCAGACATTGGCTCTGGCAAAAGAGTGATGCTGATGGAGGCAAGGCAGGAAATCACCTCCCACATCCCAGCGCGGGGCATTACTTTGGTAAATTACAAAAGGACACAGTGGCTAATAGGATCAGGACCCGGAGTGCAATAGAAGCAGAGAAAGAACAAATGAGTGATGTCTAATATAAAGTGCAGTTTTGTTTGCTCTTCAGCACCTGAAGGCAGCTCGCTGCTTCACAATATTGCCTGCATTTATAAGGTCACAGGGTTCTCTCCTAACACGGTTACAAGAGTGCAATCATCATTAATTTCAATAGAAGTCTCAAACATGCAACAGCAGCAAAATAAGGTCTTAAAATTCCACCTGTCCTGCGAGATATTTATTGTTCTAGAGGGTGAAATCCACTGCAACATGCTGTTACTGTTAAGAGCCAAGAGGAGAAAGATTCTGCTTTATATAGCAAAATTGGTAGAAATGTAGGCTTTCCTGGAGTATTGAGTGTGGGGTTTAGAGAAGGTGAGAATTACATGGTACTGAAATGATTTTGCTTGACTAAAAATAAAATATCACATTTTCTTTAGACTACATTTTCCATTATTCCCTTTGGACAGCTACCCAGTGCAGCTTCCTTGCCAGCATCACTGTCCAGGTATAGACTCTCCATGGTGTTTCCCTAATGATGCTCAACTACCCAGTTAAGAAGATGTAGGATTTACCAGTCGATGGGTCTTACACAATGCCCTATTTAACTGGAAACTATGACACTAGGAGGATTAAATGCAACAGTTTTTGTCCTAATAACAAGCAATAAATCTGGTAACTCCGAAGCTCCAGACTCAAGGCCGTGGCCTCCCCCTCATTTGGAGGGCAAAATGCAAAATAAATGTTTTAGGCTTCTAATTCTGTACCAAGGAATTAAGTACTGAGCTTTTAAAACTGGAGTGGAAACAGTTCAAAAGCAAGCTAGGTGGTAGCGCACTAACTCTTAAATCTGTTATTTGGTCCTATTAATATGTTTTACAGCTTTCAGTCAGTGTTTCAGAAAGGAGTTTGTTACTGTAAACTGTATAAGCTGTTCCTTTCCCTCCCCCTCCAGCAGTAATTTGCTCTTTTAGGTAGTTTGCATAAAAGTCCCAAACATCAAGCATTTCTAGGTCTGTTTAGCCTGGAGAAGAGAAGACTAATAGGGGATCTTATCTAATGCTTATCAATAGATAAACAACGAGTTCCAAGAGGATGGGGTCAGACTCTTGTCAGTGGTGCCCAGCAGCAGAACAAGGGGCAATGGGCACAAACTGGAACCCAGGAGGGTCCATCTGACCAGGAGGAGAAAATTCTTTGCTGGGAGGGTGTCCAAGCCTGGCCCAGGCTGCCCAGAGAGGTCGTGGAGTCTCCTTCTCTGAAGAGAATCCAAACCTGCCTGGGTGCGATGCTGGGCACCCTGCTCCGGGTGACCTGCTGGAGCAGGGGGGTTGGACGAGATGTTCTCCAGAGGTCCCTTCCAACAGCCCCCTTCCCCACGCTGGGATTCTGTGATTTGCTTGAGGTCCATTGCTAGGAAGAAGAACAATTAGGTACTGATGAACAATTGTTCTGATGAAAAATAGGTACTGATGAAGAAGAACAATTAGGTTACCTTCAAATCCATACCTTTTCACTGGAGCACTCACATTTTCTGTGTGTCCTTCCTACAGCTGTCAACACCCAGCCCCAAGAAATTAGAAATGTCTTTGTGCTTTAAGTCTAAACGAACATTTAAACAAACGAAAACAAGAGTCTGATGTTTTATTGTAATGAACCATTTCTTTCTTTGAAGTGTTCACATGTGTTCCTGGAGCAGAGGGGGGAGAAGGGAGAAGGAAAGGAGGGCAGAAAGCACTATGATTTTGTCACAGAGCTCAGTGGCATCCTATGGGTGAGAGGGTGTCTGCTTCCCATTCACCTGATCTCAAACTGATCCAGCAGCACAAAGCAGAACACAGCACCAATGGCACTGGCACAAATGTTAGCAGAGGCTGTGAACGACATCTTCATTTTCCTGCTCTGAACAACCCCAAAAGCACCATGAGCCCTCAGTAGATATACAGGGTGGGCACTGGATGGAGAAAGTTGCTGGTAAAAAAAAAAAAAGACAATAGCAAAAATCCCTTTTTTCCTGCTTAGGAAGGTCTGTGAACCACCTTACTCCATCTTTTCACATACTTAACCACCCTTAAAACCCAGCCATAGGAACATACAATCTCATGATGCAGCTGCACAAAATAAATATAGAGAAAATAAAGTAGATTGAATGCATCTACCACTGATAAAAAGCTAACTGAGCCTGAATTACATACAGTTGAATACCAAGATGCCACCAAAGCTGCTGTCAGCGGTGACACCCCAAGAAGATGGATTTGGGGACTTCCACTTCAGAGAAGAAGATGAAGGTGGCTGCTACTTGTCATCTGCATAACCATGACCCAGAACAACTGTGGCGTTTACTCTTCTCCAAGTACAGCTACAAGCACTACTCTGATATTTAAGATTAAGGTAATGTTCAAATCAACCACTCAATCAGCATTTTGTCCAGGAAAATTCCCTTGCTTTCCATATTAAGGGTTTCATGTACCAGCTGTAGCTTTATTGGTTCAACATCCAACTACAACCCAAGCCCATCCAGACACCTACACTGCCATCGGAGAAGGACAGCAGGGGTAAGCATAACAAATCTTGCTTTAACCTCCCAGCCCAGGTTCCAGATTGCAATGATGTTGATGCTGCACAAAGCTTGGCATGGATAAACGGGCACCTGTGCACTAGGGAGCACTGGGAGGTAAATCCACCAACACACCCCAAATCAATGGATTTACCACGGCCACTTAGGATTAACAGTTCAATCCAGCTGAGGTACCGTATCTGGGAATCAGATGGGATATCGCCATGCAGAGGGTCATAAAAATAGCAGCTCTGCTGCCATTTATTACTGGCTTCCTCCCCACAAAAGTCAACAAGAAAGTTTCCAGCCATCAAGACCGAAGTTCAAAACAGGGCCAGCTGCAACTGGGATGACACAGTGCTCTAGGAAAACCCAACCCGGCCAAACCAGAACCTAGACAAAATGTTTGTTATTGCCAGCAGGGCATTGCAAAGGCTGTCAAAGACAGTGCAAATACAATATTCAGATAGACTGCCTGTTTCCCCATACACATGAAAATCACTCCAGTTCCATTATTAATGCACTTGGGCTCATTTGTCAGGACTTTCATAAAAAATGAGTTCAAATCCAAGAAAACCTCCAGCATTTTTATGATAATGCTGGTAGGCCTGTGGGCTGGAAGATTAGGCTGCACACTGTGCTTCTTCCCAGAAAGTCCCTCCCCGCCATTTTAGATTATTTTAAATCAAAACAAGGAGATAAATGAGCTCTTTAAAACATCAGTAAACAAACAAAGGCCTCTTACTAGTGGGCCTTTATCCTCAATTTATGCAGCTTTTATATTTTGTTTTATATGAAAATGTAGTGCCTTTAGCCCTCCAACTCCACTACTGCTGCTTTTAACACTTTTACCCATTCAGCCAATCATTTATTTACCACTTCCATTTTTGTTTTCAATTCAAGATGAATATATTCTTTTATCAGTTATTTATTTAGGATTTCAGTAAATTGACTTTTCCTTTACATGTGCATTGCACAGCTAAAACATTCCAACAGATTAACTCCATCCTGCTTATTTGTTTGAAATTTCTCTCCCCTCTCATCTGAGTTTGCAGCTTCTCCCTTTGCACCCGGCAGCTCTTCTGCAGCACCTCCTGATCCCTGGGATGTGCCCAGTGCCACGCAACGCCAATCCGATCTGTTTGGTGCCATTCTAAAAGCAATAAGTTGTTGAGAGAAGGTGGATGAACTTAAACCTGCACATAACAGTGCCAATGCTGTGACTTTATCAGCCCTGGTGTACTCAGAGCATTCAAACAGCTCCACACAACCCATGTCCCCAGCTCAGGTCTTCCACCTCGGTTTGATCCTACCCCAAAAGCTGAGAGGGATTCTTCCCAAACCCCACAAAAATCTGCTCTTTACCAGCCCACAAGTGCAATTTTAGCAGCCTTTTTCCCTGCTTATTACAAATGCAAACACATATGTGCTCATCTCTCTGCTTTCGTCTCCCCCAAGCCTGGCACGAGCCCAGGAGACCATGAGGAGAGAGGCTTGCATGGCATGCTGGAGGGGAAAAAATAAGTGCATTAAGGAAACGGTGTAATAAATCCACACCTGCCAGGGAAGGGTGCCCACAGAAACAAACCACAAACGAACAGACTGTTTCAGTCAGTTTTACAAAACTCACCCCAAAGTGATAGAAAACGAGACAGAGATGGGAAAATTACAAAGCAAAAACTAGAATGCAAATGTCCTGACAGTTCTTCACCCAAATTCTCCTATACATTTTCTCTACAGCCTCAGAAGAGCTTGAGGAAAGGGCTGCTAGTTTATTTTTTCCTTTTGTCAACTCCTACATAGGGCCAGGCAGAGGTTTCCATATCTCATAGTCTGTCTGTTGACACGTTGAACAAAGCAGAGACCTGATGGAAGCTGATGGGAACCCAATCCAAAACCAACACTTGTAAAACTTCTATCTAGCTTCATCACCCAACAGAAAAAGGAAAACAAACCTGCACCGTTTGCGTCAAGCAGCAGTGGTCTTCACGTTGCTCACTTCTCTGCCATGACACAGGGTTTAAGTGAACATCCATCCCTCTTCCTCTGCAGCACCCAGGGAGCCAACAGCATTTAACACACTTGGCAAAACTGTTCAGTCTTTAAAAATCCCCTTTGTAATTTTCCCCATTGAAGAGCTTAAGTCTCTTCGTTCTGTTTTAATGGAGTAATTTATCACTCCATTCCTTTTAAAAGTAACTAATATAGATAGATTATATAGTAAGACGTGATACATAAAGAATAAAAGTCCATTATTAATAATAAGTTTCCAATATATTATAATTTTGTGTGATTGATTAGAAAGTCCGTTGTTTTACTCTAACATCTTTTTAAAGACTTCTCAATATCAGCTCAAGATTAAAAAGTTAAAGGAAGCTTAATCATAGGTTCTAAATGTAACTTGGGAGGCACTTGAAATTGTCATCTGGCTTCTCAAACATCAAAGGGGGAAGCATTTTATTCCCCTCCCATTTCAGCATCACTGTATCCCAATTGTTTAGTCAATGCAAAAATCTTCCCCAAAGAAGAGAAGAAAGAATCAGGTAGGACTGATCCAGCTGCTTGCAAAACTACGGTTTTTTTCTATTTTTTAGTGAGCAGGATATTTCCATTAGATAGATGCTCTTACATTAGAGACGTGCTCTTACAGACAGCCAAGAATCTAGTTTATAGATATTTCTAAAGCACACATTCGATCAGGATCTAAGCAACAGTACAGAAACACCAGCGCAGCAGTGAACCAGTCAGGAAATACAGAGAGGAAAAAAAAAAAAAAAAAAAAGATGAGTGAGTCTAGAAAGGAGAAAAAGAGAGAGAAGGGCAGGGGGAGGGGAGCAAAAGACTATTAATAGATTCAATTGCACCCAAAAAGTCACCTTGTCCACCACACAGCTACAGTCTAGAGCCACAGCTTTCCAGGATCTTACAGAAAGTTATTTATTTATTACAGTGCCATGAGTCAGTTAACCTCTGATGTGTCAACCCAGATATTCAGCACATGCTGCACATCTGTGTGGAGAACCTTGCAGCAATTTCTGCTTCCAGACAGAAATTATGAATAAATTCAGACCCGGTGTAGTTCTAATGACCTTGATTAAACCTGAAGGAAATTGGCTTTCCAGTGAAACTAAGCGTGTATTACAAGAAATACTTTTTAACCTCTATTCTAATGCAGGCACTTTAAAATTTCAGCCTGAAAACCATCTCCAGTCTCTTTTGTGAATGATAATTCAGTAGGATAACACTGCAAAAACAATCCTGCACCTGGGTGCGATTATCCCTCCAAAAAGGATATTTTCAACCAACAACTTACAATAAAAATTCAAGCTGTCAATCACAGAGTAGTCAAAGTCAGAAACTTTGGGTACCTGGTTTATATATGGTGAGTAGCCATATGGTGAGCAGCCACAGACACCTCCTGCCCTCTCCAACATGAGACCCTGTTACACCAAGCTGCCCATCTCCAGAGCTGCCAAGGGGCCAAGGATGGTCTCCAGCCAAAGTACCCCTAAGCAAATCACTTGGTTGTCTTCCCTCCTCTGCAGGGCCATGGCAGAAAATGAGTTTGTGTTTCAAATTATGAAATTAATACACTGGCAATAGAATATGCAATTTCTGTGTTTATTGCCTTTCAAGTCAATCCCATTGCCAGAGGTTGTCATTTTAACAACAGGGTGAAAATTAATTTGACAGAATTTTAAAGGGGCTCTGTTAAGTCAGGGGGACCTCTCAGCTCTGCTGCTGCATCCCATAAAAGGATGAGCAAATTTCCATCCTTTCCATCCTCTCCCTGGACACTCAAGAAGCAGGGACCAAGTGGAGCTCGCTTTCAGGCGGGGAAAACCCCAATGTGATTGAAAAAAAAAAAAAAAATTTATTTTTCATCCTCATGATAATCCACTAGATTTCTCTTCTGCCAAAAAAAAAAACACCCCACACAACAAAAAACCAAGCCACCACCAAACAGAAATGTTGCTTGCAGTACAATGTCTCTTTTAAGTTCCTTTGATTTAAAAGAAAAGTCTATATACTGACTAGCTTCACTCTCAAATCACACTTCTGGAGCCAAAGAGAGAAACACTTTGTTTTGGCAATGTCAAAATGAGATGTATATTATCATCATGAGACATATATTATAAATGATGTATTAAATATTTCAATACCCCCCACTTTGGTATTAATTCATAATTTCATCCAAGACTAACGTCGCCCTGGAACAGCATCACAGAGATCTCCACAACCCGCCTGCACGCAGAGAGCAGCATCGCAGCACCTCTTTCAATATTAACACCCCTTTCAATCGACTCAAAACCATGCTCATTAGTACCAAATAAATTCAAACCATCCCTCAGCTGCTATAGAGGCTCCGCATCCACCCACGGAGCCCATCCTGGGCACCCACCAGCAGCTGGTAGAAGAAGAGCACAGCTGGACAAGAGCTCTGTGCCTCAAATCAATGGCTAGATAAAGAAGCACCCTTTCTTTTCTGATCAGGCCACGAATTACATTTTCACCGTTTTAATCAGCAAGGAGAAAAGAAAAAGAACATTTGGACAACAAATGCCTGCTGAGGAACAGGATGGGCTTAATCAACAGCACAAAATTATCTTGGCCGATTGCAGCTCATTTCTATAGAAAATGCAGATTCTGGAGAAAATAATAAATCAGGTAAATAAATAAAGCAAGCTTCTCTTTGCCAGCTTCGTGGGGAGGGGGCTCCGGACCACCCGATCCGCTGCCCCAGCATGGGCAGGCTCTGCTCAGTGTTGCTCAGACTCCAGGCTCGTAATCTAACATCAAAGCTGCTGTGCTACAAAAAGAAAAACAAAAAAAACTCAAAAAAAATCCAGAGATGAAAGCTTCATTCTGAAGAAAACATCCTGTAACCTTTCTGGCCTGAATTGAGCAGATTACATCGAGGCTTTATGCTGCTCTCCATCACACATGTGCCAATTCAGAGCAATTTGCCCAAGTCATTAGGTGTATGCTAAGCCGGGCTTCTCCTCCTGCTGCCTTCTTTCAAGTTGTCTTCATAGATGCTGGTTCAGTCCCGTTTGTGACTTTTCCTTCTTTTTCTAAGCCACCATAGGTCCTGTTCTAACACCATTGCCCACTACTTTTGACACAATCCTGACCAACACCCAATGTTATTTCCCTAGATCTAAAATAGAAAAGACAAACGTGTCATAAACTCTGTGTGACTGTCATCGGTGACAAAGATAAGAGAAGTTTTCTGGAAATAACCAGTGAGTGGAAATCCATCATTTGGGATTATGAGTTTCCTAACCTGACCCCATTCTCTATACACAAAGCCTTGGTAGCCACCACGAACTGCAGCAATGCCCATCCACTTCAAATTGGAAAAGGGTAGATTTAGAGTGGAAATTAGAAGGAAATTCTTCACTCTGAGGGTGGTGAGACTTGGCACAGGTTGCCCAGGGAAGCTGTGGATGCTCCATCCCTGGAGGTGTTCAAGGCCTGGTTGGGACGGGGCTTTGAGCAACCTGGTCTAGTGGGAGGTGTCTCTGCCATGGCAGAGGGGTGGAACTGCATGACCTTTGAGGTTCCTTCCAACCCAAACCATTCTCTGATTCTATGATATACATCCAAGTCAGAGCTCAGGGTTCTCTTCCTCCTTATCTGGGTTCTACTCAGGAACTGAAAACTGAATGCATCCATGTTCAGACCAGAAAACTCCATCTTGCGCAAAACTTGAGATACAGGGCAATATCTTTCCTGCTGGTAATCATGTTCAATGTGCATTTGTATCAACCTCTTTCTCTTCATTACAAAAACAATAAAACACAAACACTGGCAGAGCCAAGAGCAGGGGGTTGCAGTTCCTTATCAAAAGCTGAGCTTGGCCGTAATGCTATTCATATGAATTCTGATAAAAAAAACCTCCTGGGTGTCATGATGTTCTTTATATTACAGTAAGCTCAATACATTAAGGATGCAGAAAAATCTCATTTGGGACTGCAAAGCAGCCAGGAGCCCTTGCAGATTCCCCAGGAGCCACAAGAACAGCAAATCACAGCAGCTCTCCCAAGTGGTACAGAAGTAAAATAATCCCGTGGATCAGCACCAGCACCTGTCTGAGGCAGCACAGAGTGCTTTACCAACTTTAATAAATATAAACCTCACAAATCTCTCATTTTACAGGTGGTTTGTCGTTACCAATCCATCCAGGAGAGAAGCAAGGCACAGAGGTCTGCACAGCTGGATGTAGCATCACCTCATTCCTGTCATATCAACCTCCAGGATCCAGGAGCATATCCAGGACATCCATGTGGAGAGATTTGAGACACAGAGCTCCCTCTCACCCCTGCAAGACCAGCGAGATCCCCAACCCAGACAGCACATAGCCTAACAACCTCTTTGCAGAGCAGTTTAAGGCCACAGCAACAACCTCACCCTGGGATCCTCTTGACTAATGCCAGCACAGCAAGTGTGAGGACACGCAGCCTCTGTTACCAAAGACCTGAACAAAGAAATGTGCAGAACTCCACATGCAGCTTATTAATTTTTCATTATCTGTACACAACAGGCTTGTAAATCACTTTCTGCAGTGCACAGGAGCCTGGGCTGCCTCCGTGTTGCCAGCCAGGAGAATCCGTTCTTGTCCCCTGCAATCGTGTCCCGGAGGAAGGGGGGTAAGGACCCCCACCATCCCATTATTTGTGCTGCAGAGATGCTCAACAGCTCTATGCTTACCATAGCTCTGGTGTTCTGGATTTGTCCACCTTAGCAGGAATTAGGGAGCCCAGGCAAGAGGCTTACTGACAGAACAACAAACCCACGACTGGCTGAGCCAAGCGCCTGCCTCAAGATTCCTTAAATCATCTGGCTTTTCTGAGGCTTTACATGCCAGTCAAACACCAGCCATCTCCCCGGCAGCAGAGAAGCTGTATCTGCTTTCCCCCAGGTCTCCGCTGTACCAGCGAGCAGTGGTGCTCAGCTTCTCGCTGCGGGTGGGCAGGAGGTCCTGGGTGGCTGCCACAGAGGTGGCTTCAGCTACAACAAATGTTTCCTTAACGTTCTGTGTTTCTTCGCAAGAGGCAACACCTCTGAGCAGAAGGAGCCCCTGGGAAGGGGCTCACCAGGTGAAAAACTCCCGTACATCCCAGTAGGAAGGATTCACCCATAAATGTTGGCAGAGACCCCAGCATCCTCCCCCGCTGCAGGTCCCAGCCTGCCAAGCCAAAGAGCTGTTAGATCTACTTCCAGCTTGGCACAAAGAAGGTAAAACACCTCTCTAAGGAAATGTCACAAAATCCCTGGATGCTGTTATCATTTTGTTTTAGGATACCAAGACAAGATTGATTTCTTATTCCACTCCAGCAGCTGAGACAACACACGTCTTTCACACGTTCGGCTGACATGGGCCTGATGCACCAGCTGTCCCCACCGGGAACAGCTCTATCAGGAAGTTTGTGTGGTATCAACAGCATCACTTCAGCTGCCACAAGACACAGACCACGCTTGGTACACAGTGGGGAAGAGGGGAGGATGCTATCAGTCCAGAAGTCTCTTGCCTCAAAAGAAAATTCTGTACGTTTTCCATTACATCCTCAGACAGAGCCCTGAAGAAATGGATAAACCATTCTCCAAGGGCTTGAAGGCCAATGAAACCTGGTTCTCTCAAGCAGCAGATGCCACCACCAACAGTTGTCCATTACAAATGCTTCTCCTCTGTTTGCCAGACAGTCAAAGGCAAGGAGAGCAGTCAAAAGCATCCCAGCTGAGCACAACTACCATCATTATCTACAAGGAGACACACAGGAGGGAGAAAGCTTCTTTGGTTCCCTTGAAGCTTATTTATTTCTGTAGAAATGTTATCAGAAAGGACAAATTTTCAAGCCAGCAAGAGCAGCTCCTTCCCTCCACTTCCACCCCCCCATTCTAAGCTCTTCTCAGGACTGTAAAATACTGAGATTCAGAGCAAGATCTTCAATCCCAGCATGCCGCAGCCCAAGCAACAGACAATCCCTGCCTCAAATTCAAGCTGCTCCATTTTTTAGTGCTCCAAAGAGAAAGCAATGTTAACACCCCAGTGCTCAGGGTCACTGGGATGGGAGAGCCACGCTGTGAGCACTGGGCAGGTTCCTTTTATGTTGTCATATTCCCATCAAAATTTTTATTCCTCTCAGCACAGACTGAAACCAGACCAAGGAGTTAAAGCTTTCCCATTTGTTCTGGCATCGTGCTATGCACGCACTGAATAAACATTGGGGAGGCAGCCACAGGGCAGCCCCTGTTTCAAAGGAGGGGGCCCACATTTGGGACCCATCCTAGGAGGGCTATGGGTGCACCCCATGGACCAGGGTGATGGAGGATGTACTGGCCGCAGTACCCACATAGCCACACAACCCCTGTCTCCTCATCCTCTCTCTCTCTGCTACCCACTGGTGGGGACTGAACGTTTGTCCACGTCTGTATCTCTACCAAATTAGGTAGAAAGTGGCCAGGGGATTCACGGGTGATTTGAGACAGGGGAGGAAAGGAGACAAATTGCATAAACATCACTTGTTTTAGAAATGGTGGTACCACAACTGTCATCATCGCATCCAGAGATTCCTCAGGTACTCCGAATTACCACTAAATACTCCAAAAACCACCTCTGGGATCCTGCAGAGCACTACCACAACCCTGGAATTCACTTACAAAATTCCTACAAGGTTTTGGGTTCTCAGAGAAACGGCCCAAAGACGTATAAGAACATCCCAGCTACTTTTCAGCTGCAGACTAATAATATCTGATATATTCACAGGGTTATAATACAACAGCTAGTCAAGCTGACTGTGGAAATTTACATCTCTTCATATACTGGTTTCCAGCCTCATTTTGTCCAGGTCCTGTAAGGTGCTGTGGACACTCTACCAGGGCTGCTGGCCACACTTTGATGGAGCTTTTTTCCTGGAGAAGACCCATACCTATTAAACTGAAACCATGTGTAGCAATACATCCATCCCGGACAAATACAAAGACGACAAGGAGAAATACAGACAATTCTCCCTGCATTCCGTAATGCAGAAACTCATATTTTACCTGTTATTTCTATTAATTTCATTTCAAATTTTAGATGATGTTGAAATACTAGCTTTGCTTCATTTATATATGCTTAATGTCTTATGTTTTCCAGTAATTGAAATACCATATATCATATCAAAACTCCAGAATTACAGGAAGGTGTAAATTCAGTCTTACAGAAATAATAAAAAAGTTGTTAATAATTCATAAATATATAGTTTTTAACTTTTTCTTCACATTTTCTTTTCATTCCAATTCTAGGTGAAAAGCCTTGCAATGGTGGAATTTGCCACCAAAAGAAAAATTTCAGGTTCTGCTGGGGACTGGAACCAGTCAGAAAATTCATCTTGTGCTAATTTACATGACAGGAAAACAAAAACCAAACGCGGGTGATTATTTACATTCAATGAGACTTTTTGGGTGCTCAATGCAAGTTCAAAACATTCATTTTTCCAGCAATTTGACACTGCTATGGAGCAGGAGAGTGTTGTAAGACCCTCCCACTTGAGGAGGGGACACAAAAACATCCCTTTTTACCCAATGTTTGTCACAGAAATAGCCTCTATCAAACCATCTGCAACTTCCACAGACTGAGCAATGCCCCTTACAAAACCTACAAAGGGCCAGGAGTAGAAACTGAGCCCCACAGAGACACCAGCTCTCCCAAACACTCACCAGCCGCCTAACACCCATGAAACCAAGCCCTGGTGTTCCACACCTGAACATCACTTGAGGTTCTTGTCCAAAATCCATTTGCCTCAATGCTTTCAACCACATGTTTTATGAGGCAGCTTGGAGAAATGCTAAAACATGTAGACATGGCACTTCAGGACATGGTTTAATGGTCATGCTACCATTGGGTTTATGGTTGGACTTGATCTTAGAGGTCTTTTTCAATCTCAATGATTCTATGATTCTACATATTTGTACTTACATTTGCTCGGCATGAAAAACCCCACTTTTCAGCCACTCAGCCTTGTCTACCCTGCTAGAATCATTTGCAGCTGAAACACTTTTTACTCCAGCTTTTACGTTATTCATTAATGAGGATCTGCTCACATCAGGGGTTTTGTTTATTTTGCTGTTAAAAACCCACGCTTTGTGGTGGGGAAACAATTTCTGCAGCGCAAATCAAAGCAGTAGCCTGTACCTTTCTTACAAAGAAAATAAATTTAGAATTAATGCTAAAACATAATTCAGGCAATTGTTCCTATGTTCACTAACAGGACGATCAGTCCCAGCCCAGAGGGTAGCAAAGGGACATGCATGGGAATGGTGGCAGAGAATGGAGATGAGAATAAAGCTGTCCCAACAAAGGGAGGGTGGCAAAGGAGGGTCCAATATTCCTTCTGCACTCTGCATCCCTCTTCTGAAGCACACCCATTATCCCAGAGCAATAAGATTCCCTGCCACAGACACCACCTCCATCAAGACTGGAGGGGTGAGGATCCACCTCGAAAGCCTGGCTGTGGAAAGCTTTGCTGCACACTTATTTGCCTTTCTGCCATCAGAATGATAGTGAAAGTACAGGGGGAAAAAAAAAAAGTCAAGAGGCTACAAAGCTTGATACAAAACAAATCACCTGAGGGATTTTACATAACATTATCCAGAAATTGAAAATAAGACTGAGAAATGCCTTTTGTCTGGTCCTCTCCATGAACAGGTCCAACATCACCAGGATTGGGACAAACAAGATCCCATCCTAGCAAGTCCCAAGGAAAGCGCTACCTCAAACAACCACCACCTCCTCACTTACTGAGCCATTTTAGATTTCTTGCTTTATTACTATTTTTTTTTACCATTATCAATAAAGAAGACTCATCTAGAAGCAAGGCATGTATCCAGGAACACCCACGACAAGGTTAGCTCAGCTGCAAAGCCAACAAGCTGTAAAGCAAACGTGTTAATGACCTAATGCATTACAAAGCTTGCCGTGTAATAACATTGTGTATAAATAACAGACTCCAAAGATCATTAAAGCCAAAAGTATGGATTAGCACATACATCTCTTTAACATTGCCAGTATTCTGATACATGGAAAGAGCAACCCCAGTAAGCAAGTGGATGCAGGCACTTGGCAGTAATGTTGGGTTTTCAGCATCTCCACCTTATAGGTTGCTTCCAGCATTGTGTTATCACTGCAATTTTTCACATGGTAGACCTGTGCAAGGAGAGGTGTAGCTGCCAATCATGGGTATATTCCTGCCACAGGCTCCCAAAAAGGCCTGATCCCGAACATCTGCTCTGCCAGTCCCAGTCTCAACACCTCAGTCCCACTTTTTAAACCCACCAGCACAACCTGCCACCACCATGGGGACTTTGCTCGCCCTTCTCAGGGTTTTCATGGGGCAGGGAATGGTTATGGACACAGCTCTCCAGCATTTCTGGGTCACTTGGATACAGAAGCAAAGTCCTCATGACTCCCTCAGCCAAGGGACTTCATGTTCCTGAGTGGCTATTCCTACTTAACCAGCCCAGAACACATATGTTCATTTTCTGCTTCACACAGAAGTGCTCCATGCTTATCTACCATGTCTGACATTTCCATTTACAATAGTTCCCAATTAAATTTTATTTACTTACGTTTACCTACAAAGATTTAATTACATTTTTGCTTTAACTAGCTGCGTTTACATTCTGCATGCAAGAGAGGTAGATGGGAGAACAGGTGAGGAATAACTCAGTATTTTGTGAATCCCATCCTACACCCACAAAGCCTGCTAATATGAACAGACAGAGTTCCTGCTGAAGGACAGATGCCAAATCCCAACCCAAGAGGCATGTTTGTGGTCTGACTTCCCATTTCACAGCAGAACAAGCTTCAGATCCCAGAAAACAATATTCCGTGCTCGTATTTTCTCTAGATGAAGAACAGGTTCGACTTATCTACCATCTTAGAGATGCACTAGCAAGGAGGCTGAAATGAGAATCTTCCAGGAAGGACTTCATTTTACCTTGCAGAAGATCAGACCATTTAAGTCACATTTTGCATGTTAATAAAAGCAATTCCTGAAGCCGCTGTTTAGTAGAAGAGGTGCCTGGTGCAGCAAGTAAATTCAGCAATTAATATTAACCGTAACCCTCCTGCAACAGTTTTTCTTAGAGATTTTTTTCTTGAAGAACCACAACTTGTGCTGAAAGCACATTTACGTTTTATTACCCCTAAATGCTTAAGTACCATAACTAATGCTTGATTAATAAATAGCTATATCTACCGCTGCTACTTTAAACCTCGCAATTTATACACAATTCTCTCTTGCCGTCGAGTGTTGCTCCTTCCTAAGCGGTGGCATAGGAAGGAAACGATCAAAATAAGGAAAACATTTAATTCATGGTGCCACAGTTGATTGTTCTAGCCAAGTTCATTAAATGCTGGGTAAAGCTATAAAGTTTACAGGTCTTATTTAAAAGTGAAACTGGGGGAGAAAGCTCTTGCCATGTTCATTTGGCCGGTCTTCCAAGTTGCAGACCTCTGCAGGACACATCCATGTCGGAGCCTTCTTCAAGGCAGCAGAAAATTCTTCATGCTGTTGGGGTACCCTGATCCTAAGCCCACCTTTAGCACCTAGAACCAACCTCCAAATGACAGGGTGGACTTTGGGGGGCTAGGGTTTTTTGTTGTTGTTGGGTTTGGGATTTTTGAGGGGTGTTTAGGGAGGCTTTTTGTGGTGGGCTTTTTGTTGTGGGGGTGGTTGTTAGGGGTTTTTTTATTATTAGTGTTTTCCTAAAACACTCAGATGTTATTTTTCCCTTATTTAATTATTTATTGAACATCCTAGTAACTCACTGAGTTTGTAGCTATTGAAGCATGAAGGCTTTGGGACTTATTTGAATTAAAATGAAACATTGTGGATAATATTTGTTTGTTTCCAGCCCTTTACAATGGAGCCTTTAGGAGAAAAAAAACCCCAAACACAAACATTAAAAAAAAAAGCTGTTAACTTCAAAGCCGTTAAAAACAGACTCTGGCTGGAGGCCTTACCTGGGGTGACTGCTTTTTCAAATGCAAATATCTAAGACATTTAACTGTGGATGGAGCAGACCTCAAGTGCTTTCTGTTGCTTCAAACCTCCTCTCCCCAAATCCCATTTCCTAAATGTTTGTGCTTTTCAGGTGGCAGCTGGTTTAGCAGCTCCAGTTTGCTTTTCTTGGAGATAAGTGATGCTTGGGCTGGGAGCTGCAGCACCGCTCCCAGAACCAGCCCTGTTTGCTCTTCACCTTCACACTTGTGGTGGCCCACAAAGCCCCAGAAGATAAATCTGCTTCCCCAGCCCCAGTTCTTCACATTATACCAGATATCAAGTTAATAAATGTGGTTTCCTTTTAAAATTATTTCAGCAGAGCTACATTGCTGGGACTGATAACGGGATAGCAGAAATTAAGCAAGCAGCAGAGTAAGAAATCTTCCCATCTGGCTGGTTTGTGTGGTTATTGGAGATCTCAAAGTGCAGTCAAAAGGTGGAGAGCAGAACTGGCAGCTAAGAATCAACTCTTATTCTGTTTTGTTCAGGGCGTCAGCAAAGGTTAGAACCTGCTGCACAGCAGCTGTAGACACAGCTCTCACTGTGGATCCAATTTCATAATATCTGCTTTTGAATTAGGCAGGCTTCAAAACTGATTAGAACAGGCTTTTCTTCTGCAAATGCTTGTGACATGAAATGCTTTCTCACAAGTCATACAGCCTTATAACCCTTTGGCTAGCACTAGAGATACATCAAAAAAATCCACCCCCATAATCACAGCCTTTTTATCTTGGCAGGTCCTACCCAAGTGTTCAGTAGTCTGAATTTTCCACTGCTATCAATAGTGTTAACAACTAATACTCGGTAATTTTTCAGAACTCCTTTCAAGCCTTTCAGGAACTTACTTGTATGAAATATTAACAAGAAAAGTGTTGTGAAGTACTAATAAATTTGTCTCTTTCCAGCCTCTAACAGAGATGAGGAGCCGTACAGCACATTTTCAAGTTCTCTTTTGGTGCTGCGGGTCTTCTTCAGTTGGTAACCACGTCCCACAAGCAATCCCAACCCACTGTAAGCAAGAGGATCGCCAGGACAGCTCTTCAGCCACCACAAGTCACAGACATTCCCCATCCCAACATCCAGGGATATCCCAGCTTTGTGTTTAAGCACTCAGCCACTTCTCAAAGACGAGCAGTCAGGGTGATAAATGTACTTAGCTGCCTAAAGAGGCAGAAAAGCACCCATGGAGAGCTGCTGAAATCCTTTAAGTGAGCAACTCCAATTTAATTTCTCATCTGCCTGCATAAGCCTCCCACGAATCTTGCACCTGGCAGCAGAACTGGTCCGAAACCTGGCAAAAAAAAAAAATCATTTCTGCTAGTGCAAAGCGTTACCTTTCCACTGTAGGGCACCTTTTTCCAAGGTTAAAAAAGCAGCTCCATATGGAGGCAATGCACCTTCAGTCATAAGCGCGCAGTAATAGAGACCATCCATTTTCCATAGACAAGAGCGCAAAGCTAAGGTGTCTGCACATTTAATTGAGATTATGGTGGGAATTAATTATAAGATTAACAATCCCCTAAAGTGATGTGACAGAGCAATACCCATAACTGCACTATGGGTTGGACAGGACTATAAGGTCATTAAAAAAGTGCTACTGAAGTACATGTGAATGAAAGGAAAACGACACGTGATGCTCCCGGAACGAGACAGTCATCAAGTAAGGTTGTACGGAACAAAAAGTTCTAAAACATAGGAGATATTCCAAAAATGTACAGAAAACAAAAAACCCAGAGCGAGATTAATCCCAGGCAGGTAGAACCAAGGAAAGGGAAGAACTCATCAGCTGGGTGAAGAGCTAAAGCTACAGGAGCATGTAAAATTAACAAGCCAAATTGCTCATTGTTTGTGTAGGTTGCCTGTTTTAATTCACTGCGAGTTATTATACTGCAGCATTAGAAGGGATAAAAATCCATTACAGCTCTTCTACATACCCTGCTCCAAATGTTCTTTGTCTACAAGACCCATATTTTTAATCTATTTTCCAGATGTTTTCAATACAGTCCCTTAATACAATGTTGCATGGAGAATTTCAGACCAAGAGGAAGGTTTGGGCATTATTTCTATTGTTCAGTTCTTCAGCTTTTCTGTCTACACAGACAGAACAACACGGCAATGGAAGATAGCCCTTCCATATGAAGTGTTAATAAACTTTTAATAATAAAACTGTTCTCCAGGCATCAAATCCTGCCCCCACTGAGGACACTGGAGTTTTACCATTAACTTCAGCAGAACGGAGACAAAGCCCCTGGCTATATAATTTCGTATAAATTACATTGCTATTAGACTTGGCTCCCGACAGAAATCACATTTGTACAAGCTCCAATCCAATACTCATGACCTCCAAAACGCTTCCAAATATTTTCTTCTTGCTTCCACTCACAAGCACAAGAGGGTATTTTTTTCTCTGCTACAGCAATTAAGACAAATTATTGAGATTAATTTTTCATCTCTCAGGCTTACATCGGGAGATGCGTACAGCAGGTATACTTTAAAAGCAAAGCTTCAATTGTTCTGAACTTGGCACCTCCAGACACAGGCCCTGGAGCAGTAAGGTGCACAGATGTGTGAGCCTGGCCATCCCATAGCTGCACTAGAGAGGCCAGATCCAGCCTGGAGCCTCCTTTCTTCTTGAGGAAGTGGCTGAGCACATCCTCAACTGGCTTGACATCAAGTGAATTTAGCTTCTGCTTCAAGAGACGCACTAAAAAGTGTGCTTTGATAATTAAACACATAATAAATCACACTTCAGCTCTGCCTACCTGCCAGGAAGATCAAGTTTCCCCACCCCAGCCTGGTGCCTTGGCTGTTCCCCACTCACAAGCAGTGTGAGGAAGCCAGAGCTCCAGCAAACATGGGGTTTGAGGTCACCTATAGATCAGAGGGAACTTCTGCATCATACAAAACACCCAAGTTCAGCCATGCTGAATGCAGCAGCCAGGACTTGTCCAAGACAATGGCCAACCACATGGCCTTCTGTCTAAGCCAGCATTTGATGAACCTCAACTTCAGCATAGAAAAACTCTTGGACACCTGTTGAAACCAATTGTGCACAGGCTTCAGGAGACCAAGGAGCATGTCTAGCATCTCCTGGCTGAGCTTTAAAGCTTAAAGACATTTTAAGATGCTTTTATTTGGATGTAATTATAGGTCTATCCAACAGACAAAAGGCAGGAATCATGACCTGGATCTCTCCTAGGGTTGCCTCCCATTGCTCTGATGCTTCCTGGTGAAGTGGCAACCATGCATCAACCCATCCAGCTCATGGTACAAGCAGCTTTGGGAGAGGTATTGTTTAAATGTAGTTTTCCTCAATAATTGTTACTTGTAGGTGAATCCTAGCCCCCAGCAAGCTTCAACATCTCATTTTTTACCATAAAACCAAACCTGTGCTCTGTTATTCTCAGTTTATATTAAATCATACTAAGGTTGGATCTGGAAAAGAAAGAAAACCAGCTACCCAGTAATGCAGAATTCAGCTCTTTGCATACAAAATTCAGTTTTATTTTGCATTTCTAAACCCCACTTTCCTCAGCCTCCGTTTTCCTGAACTCAGCCAAGACCACATTCGCAATATCCCCAACAGTGAACGGTTATTCATCAAGCAACCCAGGGAAAGGAGGGAGTCAGGCAGCGTATCTATATTGCAGGATGCCACAGTTACCCAAACAGGTTTTAAATAAGACACCAAGTGCTAAAAAAGGGTGAATTAATCTATGTTAGGCTGCCTGCTTTACCAGCTAGACAGGTCATTTAAAGCTATTGCGAGTATCTTTACACCATGCTGCAGACAGCGGCAGAGACATTTTCACAATTCATCCTGTAAAGCAGCGTGTCCTAATTATTATTTGCTTTGTCTTCTGTTTAGAGCTTTGCCATTAAGTGGTGGAAAATCAAAAGGATATACGCAATAGTTAGTCTTTTGTCTATTAAATTGCTCCTCCAGCTTATGTCACTGCTTAAGTAGCTGTGCCAACATGTAAGTATTTATGTGCTGAACTAAAAAGAACATTAAAGAAAGAAACAACACTAGTTGCTTAGATGCCAACTAGAGACGCTGTGGTCTGCAGACTTTCGCCTGTTATTTATAAGCAATGAGGCATCTAATTTCTTCTGTTTTTTAGAGAACATGTCCCCCTCACCAGTTCCCTGCGTTCCCATAGCTGACAATCACTTAGCGCTACAACTTCTGGCATCTCGGGGACTTTCTGCCACGCAACAAATCCATCTTTAGTCCATGTCATGGGCCGTGTTACACTAACACACACGCAAGCAAACTGCAGATGGATCTAGATGATCAGAACAGCCTTTTCCTCCCTCCACCTCTTGACTCTCGCCATGTTGGCATTCAAGCATCTGGTGGGACCTGTGGACAACCACGACGTCTCTTTTGCTGTCACAACGCCCGGGCTACGCTCAGAGCAAACAAGGAAATAAATCTGCTCGGGAAGTTTCTTGCTTACACAGCTCAAAGACACCAACTGGGGCAACCTGCCGACTCAAACAAAAGCTGAACCCTTGTTTCCCTTCCTAAGGCCGCTTTGCTCTCTCATGCGGGACACACCTTTTTGTGCAATGTGCCCCTGGGGGCTGCGATGATGGGTTAGCCAATTATACCGAGAGAAGAGGAATTTGATGAATGGATCATTTTTGGTGCGCTCTGCACTTTTGACTCATAAATTCCACAGAAAACAAGGTAAATGGAGCATAACTTATTAATGAACAGAGCCCTAAATATCAAATGTTCTGCTGTGAATCACCAGCTGGAATTGTAGAGCCTTCATACCACGCTAGTTATAGTATGCTGCAGCGGTTCAGCAATGGACAAACTCCACAGCCCGGTGGTAAGTCCTACAAGATAATCTAGGAAATAACATCCTGCTTTATTTAAAGCACAGTACAGTGAGAAGTTTGCCAAACCTTCCAACTGTGACCTCCAGAAAGGGTGATCTTGCAAGCTTCACCTTGCATTGAAAGCCTGAAAGCACCATTAAGCCCACGATGAATCAGGAGTCTTGTGGGAGGCACTGGCACCCCCCAAAAAAATCTCACCAGGAAGGCAGGGAAAATTCAGACAGCTCCAAAGAAAAACTCCAATGAAACCTCTGTACTGTGAGGTAGCTTAGGAGCAAGAACTTCTCATATTGCAGCTCTTTTACCCCTTGACTGCTAGGTCAAAATGGACAATCCTACCAGGTTTGCAAGTCTACTCAAACCCGGATTAAGCCTGAAGCACCACATTGATTACTCTGATAGTACATCTCAGAGCAAGGTAAAGAGCATAAAGGACCTCTATTTTCCATCTGTCTGAAAGTTGGGGGTTTTTTTAAGAGTTGAAAAAGCATGACAGAAAGAATGAAAGGAGGAGGAAAAGCCACACACCCAGGTAATTCTGCTCAATGATCCCTGTCACATGTACATAGATAGGCACGAGCACACACACGTCCACATACACCAACTGTTTACTAGTTCATGCTGAAATACCTGATCTGAGCCTATTTCTCATCCCCATTCTGGTTGGAACTAGCTTGTTTCTATGCTGCTTCTTTCACAATACAATCTATTGACATCTCTGGATCTTCTGGAGCTCTCGTCTCTACTGTTTTCCAGTTTTCTACCTAATTTTAAGCATTTGGCTACAACTCTGCCTCCTGGTACTGAGATCCAGCTACCTGTGCTGTGGAAATACCTTTAAAGAAAGTTTTTCTTCCACCTGTGTTGACAAAAGTAATTATAATAGAGTGCCCACTTACTTTCTAAAAGGCATTTCTTCCTGTATGAATGTCACCTTTCAACTGCCATTCCTCTAAACAGGCTTGAAGTGAGTTTCTCCTGCAAACGCATCTCTTCTTGCAGCAATATCCTCCTGCATTCTTTCCTTCCTACCCTTGTGCCCATCGTTTTGTTCAAACAAACTACCATAATTTCAACCATTGTGTAGTAATTAGAATGTAAAAGCAAAATAAACTACCACTGCTTGACACTGTGCCATAGGCAGGAAAGGGACTGAAAGTTTCTTTAGCTGAGATTGGTATTTAAAATATATTTCTATTAGACCAGTAGTGCCGAAGGCTCTGAGACTACCCTCTTATCAACCACCCATAAGGCTTCAGCTGTACCTGCCAGGTGGAGCAAGTTTCTAGAGGCTATTAAGCAAAGCAAAAAAAATAACTGCGATGATTATTGCAATCTGACTGAAAAAGCAAGAAACTGAAAAAAAAAAGAAGCCCCCAAGTTACCATTGAAGTCAACAGAAAGAATAACTGTCTACCAGCAAGTTGTGAACTCCTATCAAACGAAGCTGGGAAACATCTTCAAGTCAGCAAGGGAACACAGTTCCTGAGGCAAATCTGTATTTCTCCCTTACTGATATAAAGGCATATTAGTAACTAATAACTAAAAATACAAAAGACGGACCAGAGCAAGGAATTTGGAGATCAGCAGGAATTAACTCCGTCTAAAGGAGACTCTTTGCTGCCTGACTCAGCTATTTTTATACAACATTGACTTCAGGTAGATCTTCCTAGAGCTACAGTCTCCACTAAAAAGAAGAAGATCCTGCTCATTTTGTCATCTTCAAGTGAATTTTTCATCACTGGCCTGAGATAATACATGGTGTTACCCAGCTAGCGTATGACCGATAAGCAAGATTTGCTGCTAATTCCCAGTATCAATGTGCTGAAAGTGTCTTCTGCTGGAAACATGAGGGAGCAGGGTAAGGCTGAAGCTACCCATCTACTTGAATAATTGAACCATGCTATCCCGTTCCACAACTGTCCCTGCCTCCGGCAGCGTCACCCTGACAGAAAGGAAAACAGTGTTAATGCATTAAATTGAATGGCAAGATTACATGGGCTGCCTCTCTGAGACAAAGTGTATTAACTGCTGGTAAATTCCACTTCTCTGCAAAATTAGAATTAAAAAGCCACTGGCCAATACCTGCAGAAAACAAATTACCTCCCTTGAGCGAGCTGGTAACTGTGTTTTGTCCACAGATGCCATTGAGAGCCAAAGCCACGAGCCAGAAACTGGATGTCATGAGAAGGTGTTTCACTTAGAGGGGAAGCAGAGGCTCAGGGAGACAAAGCATTCCTGACCGCAGCCAAAAAACCTCTTTTCATACCACCTATTTCCCTCAAATCCATCCCTCTTCTCATACCAAAAGGAGAGACACTCATTCTGTGTGGAAAAATAAAAAAACCCACCCTGGAATATCTAGAAGAAAAAACAAACAACTAAACCAACCCCCAAACCACAAACAAAACCAAGCCCCCAAAACACAACTGATCTTATCACAAGTGATCAGTCGTCTTAGAGATCTTCTTAAAGGTCCTAAGTTATCAGAGATGACACCATGAGCAGTTTACCATTTCTCCTCATGCATATTTTGGCAATTTCAGGAGTGGTCGGGTACGCCAAGGTACATCTTTCTGGTCCGCTTCAAGGACCATCTTCATTCTTCAGTTGCTAGATCATGTCTAACAGAAAAATACAGATTTCCATGGCAGTAACAGGTGCTGCTTGGATAGATTTGGGCTGCTGAGAGCACTTCTAACACAGAAACACAATGTTCCTCCCCACTTTCCTCTAATATTGTCAAAGGCTTTGCACAGCACCACTCAACACTGCTGCGCTGGTACAAACACAACAAATAAAGTCTGAAAAAGCAAAATTATTTTCCTCCTCCTTCTTGTATTTAGAATAATGGCTTCTCGACAAGCCAAATGGGAAACTGTGTTAATGTGTTTCCATGGGCAAAGATTGAGAACACTGTAAATTGCCTTGCTTAATGGACTCGGGAATTCAGTTATCCATTCAGAAATTCCAGACCTTTCAGCGAGACGGAATCAAAATGTTTCAGTCCTCAGGAAGTGCACGCACAGCTCTGTGGCTATCATTATTTATGTCAGTTGAATCTGATGGAGCAAATGCCTTTTGGAATGGAGGAGCACCCACATCCACCATCCCTCCAGCAGAAAGGCACTGACAGCCCTCCTCGCCCCAAGGAGCTCTGCAGCTCCCCATCCTTCAGGTCTCTGCATCATTTCCATCAGCACAGAAAAATCAGTAATGAAAAGGACCACAGGGCACCCGCATCTGGCTTTAAAAGTACTGTAATGGCCAACAGCTTGAGGGTTTGGTTTTTTTTTAATATTCAAAAGAAAAATCAACTCATTAGGCTGTTTTCCCTGCCACAGGCATTGACTGCCCAGGAGGAGGGACAGACTTGTCCACACCACCACCTCCCTGACCTGAGAGCCACCACCAAGCCAGGGAGCCTGATGAGAGCAGAGGTTGGCCTGAGTATGGAAGATGGAATATGCACAGGAGCAGTTACAGGTTACAGTTGCTACCATGCTGTAAGCTGTGTTTGTCCAGGCATGGAGAGCCTGGGCAAGAGCCTGGTCCCCAGCCCACCTCCAGACAAGTGTCCCCTGCTCCAGCCATCATCCATCACTCCCATGTGACGGGGCTGAAAAATTCTCTCTGCTGTGTCTGCTCTGCTGCTCAGAGCAGAGCCCAGGGGGGATGATCATCTTTCTACTGCAATTAATTCACTCATATTATTATTTTTTTTAAACACAAGTTAAAGCGAGAGCCCAGACATGGTCATTCTGGCTGGGACTGGCTGTTGGCTCAGGTTAGGATCTTCTCATCTCTGGGTACATTAGAAAATAAGGGTATGAACTGGTGTCTGGGGTGGGGGGCTGCTTCCCAGTCCCCCCAACTCACTGCTTTATCTGCTGGGACATCAGAGGAGATTTAATATCACATACAACCTGTCTCACCACAGGGCAGCCAGGCACACGCCAGCCCCAACTCTCAGTCCATCAGATCCTAACTACGAGAATAAATGCAAATAAATACATCCAAGAGGCACATCATCTGCCAAGACCAGTTGGAGAGAGGTTGTCTCCGCACTAGATAACCCCACCCCAAGCCCTCATTCACCCAGACTTCGGGATCCTGCAAACACTGTGATGGAAAAACAAGGATGTTTTGTTCTGCATGCATGAATCCTATGAGGGAAAGAGTATAAATAAAGGAGGAAAAACCCCATAGGTGAACTAATATTCTTTGTGATTTATGTAAAGTATAAAGTACCCCAGAGAGCACAGGTTCCGGATCTGATTACAGCTAATTCACAGAAATGTGCAAACACGGGTGCACACGCACCCCAATGCCAATAATAAAACACACCCATCCACAGCTGGGACCTAAGGCAGAACGAATATGTACTGAAAAGATTTAATTCTTTTCCCTCCTGTGCACCTTAATTGCTCAAAGGGATCCTTTTTTTTCTCCCGTTGAAAATTGAAATGAGAAAAAAACAAAATAAAATTAAAAAAAAAAAAAATCACTTCTAGGATTAGATCCTGAAAACCAGATTCCAGCTGGGAGCTCAGGCACCTGCAGAGCAGTATTTATAAATGAAAGCACTGACAGGACTTTAAATACAGTGTCGTCAGAAACTTAATTATACGGCAGCAGGTCTCTAATTGGAAGTCACAGAGCAATCTATTGGCTTTGTCATGTCGTTTGACACTCTCCAAACTGCTTTCCCAGGGTTGTTTGTGTTATCTGTCTCGGGTTTGAACAGTGGTGTTTGTTTGCAGGCTGCGGTGGGATTAGCCCTATTTATCTTCATGGGCTTTGTTGCCTTGAACACAGACGCTATTCACACAGATTTGTTTCAATGCACCAGGAAAAGCCTTTTCCCGGCCCAGAATCATGTTTGTGATGCCCAAGCAGGGTACCCAAAAAAACCCCCACCACATTCAAACAGCCACGTGTACATCCCACCAACGAGATGAGCTCAGAAACACCAGCTTTGCCCCAAAAACCATGCTGCAGACCCTCCAGGCTTCATGGTAGAGGGTTCCTCCTGCCTCCACAAGCACAGGCTGAATAAGTATTGCCAGAGATTGGCAAGAAGGAAACAGGCTGAAGAGAAATGGTTTAGTGTCATTTTAGTTTGTTTTTTTTTTTTTACTGCCAATTACTCTTGTGTGCCATAACTGTGGTTTTCATTCTACTTTATTAAATGTGCTTTCAGTAGCTCCTCCACTTTTCCTGTCTTGGGGCTGCCAGATCCTGACCTGAGAGATCCTGCAGCACCTCAGCAAAAACAAGACTGAGAACAGGGGGAAACTGAGCTTGGCTTTGTAAGGATTTCACATTCAGCTCCTGATTGCCAAAATAACTCATATACCGAGTCTGTCATCTTCAACCTGGTACCCTTCACTCTTTTGTTTGGAGGATGTCTCGTCCTCTGGTTTCTTGCTGGTTGCCCCACACAGCAGCCCTTGTCCTCACCCTTGGGTCCTTTAATAACTGGGACTTTAAAAGCGACATTTTCATAGCTACATATTTATGGGAGGATGTATCTAAAGAAAGCTGCCTTAAAAATCAACTGTTTGGGCACTTTTTAAAATACCAGAAGCTAGGATTCCAGCTGGACATGTGTGGTGCCATGGCACCATGGTGCTGTAATGAAACCAGTCCTTTTGGGGTGGAAATAAATCATATTTCACTTCCAGTCTCTGGGAACCCACACAGAGAGCAGGAGGTGGGATGGAGCAGAGGCCTTGGTGTGTACGTGAAAGGGAAGGGTTTAGAGGGAGGAAAGTCTGCAGTGAGGAAACATCAACCTATGATAAATCAATCTGAAAGTTTTAAAAGCAGTGTACTTCACGCTGAAATATTAAATTAGTTCCTGTCGTTAAAATATTCTCTACAGATGTAAAGTGTTGTTATTATTTCAAACCTAAAGAAAAACAAATGCTTCTAGAGAGCAGCTCTGAATAAAATTACTTAAAGAACTAAAGGTACATCCACAGTGTCCTTCATCTTCCACAGTCATGTTTTCATTTGACTGGCTGTAGATGGTGATACAACCTCCCTCTACTCCTTGGGATTCTCTTTTGGCTGCTGAACTGTGTCTTAAGGCACCAGCTCATGAGCAGTCATTTCACCTTCCAAATCTGATTCTTTCTTTAAACTGAATGCATAGGATTTAAACATCACTTGTGTTCCCCTCACTTGTGTTTTCTTAATCCATATATCCTGTTGGTGTCACTCCAGGTTGGGTCTCTCACATCTGAAAAGCATTTATTGCATCTTTCAGCTCTGCCTCAGTCACACTACACACCTCCACAGCTTCCCAATTAATTGAAGGAAAGTTAAAACCATGCTAATCACCATGGTTTTATGCATGTACCTCCTCCTCTGGCTGCTTAGCCTGATGTACTTCCCATCTGAGATGTCCTCCCCCTGTTTTCCCATCCTTCCATCCCCTCCTGCCCTGCTCATCCCCTGCAGATGTGCCATAGGATCTGTCCAGTTGCAATCCAGATGTGCCATCTTAGCTCATTCTACTCTCATAACACCTGGAGGCTGGTATCTGGAAGGCCAAATTTTGAAGCAGGCGATTACAGAAGTGTAATTACTTGAGCTGGAAGCTTCCAGCCCCACTGATTTGTCCCATCATTTAAAAAAAATCTACTTGTTTCCAAACACAGTAGGGAGAGATATAAGCACACAACCCTTTGGCACGGGTCCAGCCAGCATCAACGGCGCTGTGCTGCACACAGCATCGCAAGAGAGATTTTCCATGGCTAAGAAAAAGATGATAACGGTGAAATTGATATTACATCTTAACCTGGAGGTTACGAAAAGCCGAGACAATAAATCCACTCAACTTCAGACAGCCTGAAGAAATGTGGCCTTTTCCCTGTTGTTCAGAACCCAGGAGGCTGAAATGAGCACCCAATCCGAATACATTATATATTTATGTACCTAATCTACCAGCTGATGGGCTTTAAATTTGCCTAATCTTGGAGATCTGCTCAGGCAGAACTAGCAGCACGACTCAATGTCCCCCCATAGGGAAGGGCTGATGACAGCCCCACACAGGCTGTCGCTTGGTTATTGCCTTCCCAGGCCTCTGCTCCTCAGACCCTTCCCTTATAATTAGACACATATATTTTCTTTGTCTTTCTATTGGATTATGAGGTATTTAAGGCAGGTATCATCTTTTTGAGCTATGATTATACAGTATCTAACACAACCAGAGCCTAACCCTTGGCTAGAGCTCACGGTAATGAAAATATTTCATTTTCAGTTGTAAATTGAAGGGTCGGTTCTCAATTAAGTGGGATAACCAAAGGATAAATACCTAAAGTAGAGCAAAAATATGGTTTAAAAGGCATGTAATTTAAACCGAACACAATGTGCTTTTATAGCTTACGTACAAAATTAAAGTACTGAATGAAACCACTCTCCATTGTGTCAGCCCTATCAACCACATGCCCATGGAGAGGCTCAAGCTCATGGATCCAGCTGGAAACATTGCCTTCAGTTTCTTTTCTTCTAGTTCTTTAGGAGCATTTTCGGATGGGATCCTCTGCCTTGCTCCAAGGGGAAACACTCGCTACAGCCAAGGGTGGGTCAGAAACACTTTTTCTGCCAGCTGCAGCATCTTGAGCAGCTTAAATCACCCATAACATTGTATCCTGCACCAACAATCCACTTCATACTGGGCAGAAAATACTTAGTACCCTTAAGAAAAAAAAAGGCACCAACATTTGCTTGCAATTAATCTTCATTTTCTTAACTAGGTATAGAGCAGAAGTGCCAGCAGAGGCCAGGGATTCATGTTTTCTCTCTTTAATGGTGGTTGCAGTAAAACAAGTCACAAACTCTGTCTCCCCTTCCATCCAACTTAATCTCTTTAGTAAACACTCTCACAGAGTGCATTTGAAACAACCCAACTCATGGGCAGATGGTGACATAGAGCTCTTGTAGCTTCCTCCCCACGATGCACTGATTTCCTTCACCACTTCTTCACTACTTCTTTCATACCACTTCCTCACCAATGCAGAAGAAGTTGAAGCACTGCTAAAACAAGCAGCCAGCAGACAGTCCGAGGGATTGGGAATGAGCAACACAAGCCAGGGAAACACAAGGAGTGGGAGTGAAGGCTCTGAAAGATATTGGCTTGAAGCTTTGCCTTTCCTCTCTTTAGCTGGTGTCAGACAGAAACGGGTGGAATTCAGGACAAGTTTATCCCAAACTAATTCCTGAGGACATTTTATCTTGCACAGCAGCAAACACCAGCCCTTCCAGCACTGCTCAGATGGGAGACACGTGTGCTGATGGTGGAGCCTGAGACTCCCAGTCCTGCAAACCCTTTACAGAATCATAGAATTGTCAGGGTTGGAAAGGACCTTAAAGATCATCTAGTTCCAACCCCCCAGCCATGGGCAGCAACACCTCCCACTAGATCAGGTTGATCAGATCCCCATCCAGCCTGGCCTTAAAAACATCCAGAGATGGCATTTTCACAACCTCTCTGGGCAACATATTCCAGTGTTTCACCACCCTCATGGTGAGGAACTTCTTCCTAAAGTCTAATCTGAATCTACCCACCTTTAGTTTTGATTCATTCCCCCTAGTCCTACCACTACCCAACATCCTAAAAAGTCCCTCGCCAGCTTTCTTGTAGGCCCTCTTTAAGATACTGGAAGGCCACAATAAGGTCTCCTCAGAGCCTTCTCTTCTCCAGACTGAATAACCCCAACTCTCTCAGCCTGTCTTCATAGGAAAGGCATTCCAGCCCCCTGATCATCCTCATCGCCTTTCTTTGGACACATTCCAGCACATCCATATCCTCCTTGTAACAGGGGCTCCAGAACTGGACACAGTACTCCAGGTAGGGTCTCACAAGAGTGGAGTAGAGGGGGAGAATGACCTTCCTCAACCTACTGGCCACCCTTCTCTTGATGCAGCCCAGGACACGATTGGCTTTCTGGGCTGCAAATGTACACTGACAGCTCACGTTGAGCTTCTCGTCCACCAGTACCCCCAAGTCCTTTTCTTCAAGGCCGCTCTCAAGCCAGTCACTGCCCAGTCATCCTGGTCCCTGCTCAAGTCAGAGCCTTCCCTTTGCCCCGTTTTACCCATCAGCTGCATCTCACTGTTCTTTTTGCAGAATCCGTGATTCCAGCTTGTTTCACAACAGCAGGGACGGGCAGTCACAGCTGCACGCCAGCCTACCTGGCCGTTCAGACACCACTGCAATTTTCTGAAACACTGTCATTTTGTGGGAGGATAAGGGACTGCTCTCTGCTCCCACCTTTTCAGCTCTGCTGGTGTTAGCATCACCAGCTACTGAAAAGCTTCATGAGCCACCAGCTCTGGCCATGCCAGGTTTCCTAATGCAGCTCAAAGCCCTTTTATCAGCCACGGGAACCCATGGCTGGTTCTTCCAGCCTAACAGGAGGGTTCATGGTACCCTGCAACTCTTCAAACTCAGTGAATGGCAAGAAGAATATTTTTGGATTGTTTATTACATGTAAATCAGAACCTAGCTTTGCAGATAAAGGCTGCAGAATTTGGTTCTGCAGCAAATTTGGGAGTGTTCCTGAGTCTTCCCATAGGAATGGCGGAGGAAGTGAAAAAAATAAGTTTACTAAATGAGCTGTTTAAAAAAATTGAAAACCAAAAAACTCCATGCACACGGGCCTTGAACTGCTAGTAAACTAGAAGGAATAAGAAATCAAGCTAAAAAACCCAAACTTATCTGGATGTTCACACACAAGCATTAAGATGAATCCCTGCCTGTTCAGGACTAGCCAACATTAGGTGTTTAATTTCTGAGGTATTTCATCCTTGCCATTCACATCAATTAATTTACGTTGCCGTAGCAGCTACAGAAAGTCACAAAGCAAATCAGTTGATGTTTATAGAAATATAATACCCACCCTGACGTAGCTGAGCTATGGTGAGGAGATGGGCTACCCCATGAAATCACCCAGGAACTCTTGCACAGCACCCTATTGTAGTTGAGAGGTCATCTACCAAGGTGGTGGGGTAAAGAAGTGGCCTCTGTGCATTAAGTCTTCTTCCACCTTCAGGAATAAAACCCAGAAGCCTTTAAGCAACATTAGGAGCTCGTTTACTGCAGAAAAATCTGATCTGTAACCAAGCCACAAGGTACCAAAGGAGTTGCCATCCTTATCTCTCAGCACTTTGACAAGCTTCATCTCATCCCCGCATAAAAGGATTCCCTACATATCCCAGCGTCTCGTTGCAGACAGTTTTCCCCTACCTGAGGCAGTCCAAAGCAGGGGTTTCATCTTCCCTTACATCTCAGACTGGATTGAAACAAGTAATCCCCTGGATGTCAGGCAACCTCCTGCAGATGTGCCACGACCTTTCCCAGCCCACAAGAGGTCCAGGTGCCCATTAACCTCCCGGTGAAGACAGCCTGGCTGGAACAGGCACATGTTCAATGCCCCAGCATCTCCAGGGGTTGCTCAGCTGCACCGCAGAGGATGAGCAAGTTGATCTTTTTTCCTGCCCAACAGAGCCCGGTTGAAATAAAGGACCCTTACAAGTAAAATACACAGACTTCAACAAATCCATATTTGCATAAACCTGTGGCTTTGCTAGCTACAAAATGTAATATAAATTACTTGGAGACACTTTCCCCTTTTCCTTGCCTTTTAGCAGAGCAAAATATGATTTACATTCTGTTTGCAGGCGAATCAAGTGAAATGCTTAATTATAAATAGCACTTGTAAATATAATCCTTTCAGCTGGAATGTTTGTAGAGTGAAAATGAGCAAGACCTTAATAATGATTTCAGTTACAAAAGTTAATTAGGCCTGTTTCTCATTCCAGCTCAAACCCTGTGTAAATCTGGTGTAAATCTGCACTTACTCAATGGGGCCATGAAACACCCAGGAACAAACCCTTGGTAGGTCTAAGGCATCCACACACAGCGACGCTGTGAAATCTCGCACTAGCTGAGGATCCATCCCCAAATAGATACAAGTGGTCCCCAGCAAAAATGAAAATTAGGCTCATTATTTTTATTTATGGAGAGATGAAAAAACCCCACACTTTCTAAAGCCAAGTCTGCTTTCAGCAGATGAAATATTTGTATAACTTGCCACCAAGGTTATGGAAAGGCAGAGGAGAATGTATGTCAATGCTGATAGAATTTTTTTTCCCCAGACACACTTACTAGGATAGATCGTCTTCTACAGGTAATAGTGTACGAGATATTATTTTTATGTTTGCTCTAATTGCTCGGCCATCATGAGGTGCTACCAAGTCGGAAATCACCAACTCTGAACGATCAAGCTGCAGCCTTGAGGCCACCCAAAACTGCTAGATGACACAAAGCTGGAACTACAGATTAAAGATGAGGTTTAAGAGACAAGAAGACTCCATGACAAAAAGCTGAAAACATTTCAATCAGGAGAAGTTTGGGGTTTTTTACTGCATCTCCTGTGCCAGGGCTTGGCCATTCAAAGGCATTTGAAGTGTGAATTACAGAAGAGAAAAGAAAAAGCATTGTTTTGTGCAGCTAGCTCTTTTTAAAAATTAATTTTGGAGGTCTGATCTGTTTTTGAGAGTTCATTCCTCCTCCTTGCTCTTTGGGTGAGTCCTCTGTTTGCCATCACAGCTCAATATATGATAATAAATGCAGTATCATATACAGAATTATTCTGACATCAGGAGGAGAATAAATAGAAGTGGTGTTTGCATGAATTCTCTTAAAAAATAAGAGGCCCTTATTTTTATGACACTGTCCCTTGTCATCAACAACAAAGAAGAAAGATGCTAAAAAAATCTGAATAAAAGCCAAACAATCTTTAGAGATCATTACAGGCTCCAGACATGAGCTGCTGTGGAGCCCGGCTGCCTCCACTCATCCATGCAAACCAACTTCACCTGGGCATATAACCGCTGTGAGGTCCCACCTGGGTCTTCCAAGCATGTAATGAAAATTCATAAAAGCTGGGTAAAGAGAAACCGCAAAAAGGTTTTATTTTGTTTGGGGGTTTTGTTTGTTTGTTTTAAAGCCTGGGAATTTGACCAGGTTCAATGTTAATTTTAATTTATTTCCAGAGAGGCTCAAGTACTCCTGAAAATCCAGCTAGTCAAGTATCTTCACCTGGGAGTACACAGATACCTCAGAGGTCTAAACCTTCATCCTTTTCCCTAATAAAACCAGTAGTGATGGAAGGCCAAGAGGAGAAGCATCTCAGGCTACCATTAGGTAATCCAGACATTTTGGGATTACAAAGAGGTTTGTAATCTCCCGGGCAACAAGCGCTGTCCCAATCCCACCACTTCGGGGACCAGCAACTCCCTGAAGTCTCCTCTCCGTCTCCTCTGAAATGCCAGCGTTGTACATGGCTGAACAATGAGCAGAAGGGAGAACCCCAGCCCTCACAACACTTATAGTCTAGAGATGAACCTCACCACGAGCAATGCCTTGGGAACCCCTCCCTCCATTTTAAGGGGAGGTATTTTAGACTCATACCCAAAGACTTGAGATGTACAGATGTTTGTACCATGCTAAAGCTATACCATACCAAATAGCAGTACTAAAGAACCACCGAATCACGGGGTAACTCATGATTTCACAAGCCCCAAGACAACTTAAATCAACAAAGCCGAGACATAGCCAACACTTACAGCGATGCAAATTAACTCAGGGTCAGCTCCAGGTTCAGATACACCAACACAACCACCTAGTCAATGAGGGGTTTGTCCCAAAAAGCAGCTGGCAGCATCTTTGGCAGGTTTTGCCCCCAGCCCTTGGTTAAAGACGAGATGTACTGTCTTAAAGCCAACTGCTGAAGAAAGTCTCATGAAGGACAAGAGGTGTCAGGGCTTGGAGCTTTGCTGAAGCAGCGCCTAATACATGCTCAGCTTGGACAAGCTTTAAACACCTCGTAAAAGCACCCAGCAGCTTCAGATTTCTGCTTTTGAAAACAGAAAGCACAAGAGGCAAAGACTGGTTTGTGGGGTTGTTTGTTGTTTTTTTTTTTAAATGTTGTGTCTGTCCTTTAGACCAACATATTTATTAAATATCCAAATGAGCACATTGAAGGGAGGCAAACAGAGACCTTTTGATGTGCTGATTGGTAAATTAGGAAAAAAAAAAATCTACCATGCAACAATTACACCGTTGATTAATTTTTGGGAGAAACTTCATCTTTTTATTAAGAAAAAGGAATGCAATTATAACTCCAGCATGAAACAATTTATCCCATGCTTAGCATTTCTTTCTGTTTGTCAGTTTAATGCCACAAAATTATTTGTCTTATTATTTATCTCTATGTTTGTTTTTGAAGGGCATCTTTTTGTGCCTTCGAGCCACTTTATTCATTAGTTCGCTAGAGTTCATGTCCCATTTCATTATGTTTTAATCTTTACAGTTGTTAATTTGCATTTCATTTCCTGTTGTAGCAAAAAATTACTAACAAAAAAGTTATTGTAAATATTAATACAAGTCAACTGATAATCATCCAAGAAAGCATTTTGTAGCAGTAACAATTACCTCCATCTAAGGCAGAAAATATCAATAAAAACACATTCTTAAAAGCGTAGACTGGGCCATCACACAACAGCACTATAATTAACAATGGCTCGCTGAAAAAAGAAACTGCCTGGAGAAAGAGCAAGACCTGTTTGGAAGCCAGAAGTCCAAAACCCATCAGAAGTTGGGATACTTTATCCTCTCCACAGCACACATTAAGTGCAAGCAACTGCCTAACCAACACCACGGCCACAACACTGACCTACAGAAATTTGGAAAACATTAAACCAAACAAAACCAAAAAAAATCCTACCCTAGAAAACCCAACAAACCAGGCAGCTCAAGCTTCCACCTCCACACACCACCTTTACCACCAGCTCCCTGGCTCCTGGTGCTGCACCGCAACAAGTTCAGTTCTCGCACTGGGAGAAAAAAATACTCAATTTAAACAAAGAAAATATCTTCAACTTACTCAGATCTGGGCCATCATCCTGCAGGCTCTGAGCTTCACTTTTGCTGCCCCAGACCAGTCCACCACCAAGCTGCTCTGCAGAGAGAGGTCAAAAGAAACCAGCAGAAAAACATCTTCCCACCCCAAGCACAGCTGCCTTGGCTTAAGTAGATCATGTCATTCTCGAGGTGGATAATTATCCTCGTTAGATAAATACAAGGCAGGCTTGTAACCGCACATTAGTTTTAATAGAAGAAAGCACTTAGTGACTCAAAACGTGTGAGTTGAGAGCCCCAGCTTTGCCTGGTTCCCTAATTAACCTCCCGCAGACGCACAATGAGCTGCAGAGGAGTTACAAGGGCAGGGGACTGCAGGAGCTGCTCGTTAAAACACCTCCACAAAAGAGAAAAGGGAAGCTTGGGGACTGGCGTTTGAACTTACCCCTTTGTAACTCTGCTCGTTGGCCTCAGACAAAGTCGTGGTTTTATCCCGCAGAGAACCCCACAAATGGTATCTCCTGGCTTGGTTATTCTGACATGTCCCCAGCACACCAAGGAATCAGTCGCTGTGGAGCAGCAATAGCTGGGTTTGAGGAGAGCCTGTAAAAGCCTGGTCTAGACATTCAGCTTCCCCATATTTGCAAGAGGATTGCCTCTAATTCCTCACACTTGTGCTTTGTAAAAGCCCCAGCAACTGGTAGCAAATCACCTGTCTAAAGCCACCTCTCCCAGCAGCTACAGCTCCTGTCCATCCATCCCAGCAAGCTGCTCTCTGAGATGTGTGGCATGACAGCTATACAGGCTTAACACTCAGGGAAAACATAAATGAGGCTCTTTATTTTTTTCTTCTCCAGTTCCTCAACCTCTTCTGTGTTTTTCCACAACTGTTTTGCCAGGGACCAGCCCCTCCACCACCCCTCCAGGCCTGGGGGCTTGCAGCAGCTGACCGAAGGAGCTGCTGTTAGGACAAAATGCCCTACCTGAATTTCTGAGCATCTTACAGGACTGATCCTTGCAATGAAAAATTAAGAGCTCCAACCTGGAAAAATAGAGCCTTCCTTGATGAGAGAACGGAGGTAATTCAATCATTAGATCCTAGAGGTCTTCTCCAACCTAAATGACTCTATGATTCTAGTATTAACTCAGAAAAGCCTTGGAGATTACCTTTTAGAGAAGCACAGTCTTCATGGAGTTCCTTCATGCAGGAATCTGTTTTACAGGGTTTTCAACATTGAAGTCATCCTATGACTTTTCCCTCCCCATGTCTGGGAGAAAGAAAGAGGGTGAAGGTGGGCAAGGAAAGAATCCTGCTGCCCTGCAAACCCATAGAGAAGAACAGACTTGCTGTGCTCTGTCAACGGGGCAATTTCCCAAAGAATTGGGAAAAAACAGCACTGACCCATCAGGCACAAGAGCAGCCTCCCATGAGAAGAGCCCACAAAAATTTTAAAGGAGGACTGATTGCCAGCCACCCAGGAAAAACTCATGCTAATGAATTTTAATAACAAATCACTCAGGAATTAGCTGGAATTTTGCAGCTGCAGATTTCCTGCTGAGAAAAGTCAGTTTCAGTCTTCCACCTCTCTACAGATAACATTCCCTTTACCCCCCCCACCCCCCCCCAAAAAAAAGGACCTATACCCAGCACATCTTCTAGATGTCCTGGCTTCCCCCAACACTTGGTTAGTGCTACAACCTGCACCAAGGGTTGTCGCCCAGCTTGATTTCCAGCAGCCTTGTCCTGGGGGAGAGTCTCAGCAGCTTTAGTGAATTTTCACATCCCCTAAAATCCTCCGCTTCTCTTCTTTCCAGAGGAACAGGCCAAGTTCTGCTCTCCTTAGGTAAATTCTGTAGCAACCTCTTTACAGTCACTTGAGTTTTGTTGTGGTTTGGGATAATGTAGCTGGAAGCAGGGAGGCTTTAGCTGACAGATAAAGTTTGGCACAGCCATCCCAGATTCTGCTGCAGCTGCTCTGATTCACGGGTGATAAAAAACACACCAGAGAAGCTGAATCAAAAATAGGAAATGTATCACCCAAGATGAAGCAAGGAGTAAAACAACAGAAGCGGCCATCCAAGGGTTAGGCAGCAGCAGACAACAGTCCCATCCCTGCTTTATGTTCTCTAATCCAAGATGAGTTAATTCCTCTTCTCCCTCTTCCCAAGCCCATTCAAGAAAATCTGGCACAAGGGATGATTGTGTAGCATCATGCACAGACACAGCACGGAGCAGGAAGCCAAGGCCCCAGCTCTGACCAGCTTAACTGTTAAGTGAATGTACAAAACCCGGCTTAACCACCCTCATTTTTCCTTTCTTCCTGCCTTCCTCTATTTTTCCCTCCTCATCAAATCTATTTCCACGGATCCTGAAAACCATGGCAACATCTTAGATCTTTAAGCTGTTGAGACCACTCCCAATCCTTCTTACCCCCATCCTCCCTTTCTTCCCTGCTGGACCCAAATCCATCCCTGCCTGGCTGTTGTCACTTCTCTTGTTGTAACTGCAGGCTCTCCAAAGCGACTTTCCTGAGCTTAGTGGAGTCCTGGATCATGACCAGGGTTCCAAAGCACTATGGGAATTTCAGCTGGAGTAGGTTTCTTTAATCATAACTTTGGTGACCAAAAGCATCTATTTTATAATCATCATTAAGTTCTCCTTTTTCCCCCTCTTCCCTGCCATGATGCTCTCACGATGCAGAATTAAACCCAATCATTAGTCTTCTCTACTCAGGGTTAAACTCTAAGCGGTGCAGAAAGATGAATTCCCTTTGAATCATCTTCCCTTTAAGCTGGTGGAACCGTGGCCATGATCTTCAGCAGACGATGTGGTCACCGAGGTGGTAGGAAGCAGCTGCAGTTCCCTCCCCATCAATAACAGTCAAGCACAAGGCTCGACTTTGGCCCCTGAAACCATCATTAGTAATGATGCATCAAAAAGTTTTTGATGAGTGAATGATAAAAGTAAACAGGACACAGTAATAATCAGGCTTTATTTATAGCCAGGTAAAGCACCACTGTTGTCAATTTTACAAAGTGACTTTGAAGGAACTTTTTAAAGGGGATATTGAGAACATTTCCCCCCTCCCACTTGCACACGACCGTAACTGTTATTGATAGCATTTCTAAAATGGCAGGTACGGAGAAACAGAGCCTGTTATTTTGTGTCAAAATTGTTTTACGGCCCCATATTTTTCCCTTGTTTAAGGCAGCACCACTCATTTACAACATTAAACAATGTGATTTATGTACTTTAGCGGAGCTTACTACATTTAAATGTTTTAGGCATTTCATTTTTACAACATACCTTGTTCCAATATAATCAATGGGCTTTTTTCTTGGGCTGTGATAGGAATGCAGTTTGTGTTTTATAGCAAAATCAATATAAGAATTAATGGGTGACGAACAAAGTAAATTGTAAAAAGTACGGTGAGGTTGTGAGATCTCTTTTGCTGTATCGATTCCATTAGCATTAGGTCGCCCAGTTGTACACAGTTTCATATTCGATGAGCGAGCAGCAGACTTCATACTCTGCAGAAGACAAAACGGGGGAAGTTCAGCACTGAAATAACTCTGCCAAAGTCATTGAGGTTAAAGCAAGCATGGAGATGAGCCAAGGTGGACGCTGAAACACAATGCACTTTAGAAGCAGGAGCCGTAAACATCAGATGGTTACGAACGGTGCCACTCTGGCTTTTATTAAGGGCTGTGATACTTGAAAGACGGCATTTCTCAGCTGTTTTATACTGCTGGATTATATGGTTTTAATTAATTAAAAATGATGAGAAGAGAACGCAACTCCCAAGTTTTCTCGGTAGTAGATGAAAGCAACATTTTTTTAAAAAATGCATGCAACCTAGATTTCTTGTTAGAGACCTAAGCAGTGAGGAGCTGTAGCAAGCTACAAGCAGCATAACCTGGAAAACATTTTTCCTTTCCTCGACTATTTTTTCTTTCTTGAATCTTTTCTTTCTTAATCTTGGCAAGGGTACATGTGCTAGGGCCTAGAAGGGTCCCCCTTGAAATATTTCAAGAGTCTATTTCCACACTGGAAACTCCTGGCAGAGCACCAGGAGACAGAAAAAGCCACAGCACCTTGTCTCTGCCTCAGCCAGCATCACCTGTGAGCAGCCAGCAAGATGCCTCTTGCTTGGCATAGGGTCCCAGGCCGTGACCCCGCACCCCATGCAGCACCCATGGCACAAGTGGCACTAAGCAAGCAGTGGGTTGATAGCTCCTGTGCTCCTCATGGGTTCATAGAATCGCAGAATGAATGGTTTGGGTTGGAAGGGACCTCCAAGATCATCTTCTTCCAACCCCCTGCCATGGCAGGGACACCTCCCACAAGACCAGGTTGCTCCAAGTTCTGTCCAACCTGGTCCTGAACACCTCCAGTGATGCAGCAGCTACACCGCCTCTGGGCAACCTCTTCCTTTTCTCCCTGATGATCTTAAAGGTCCCTTCCAACCAAAAAGGCTTCTATGATTCTGTCTTCTCATGACTTTCCATTACCAGCAGCGCAGTCACGTTCCTGCCACCGAGCCCATGGCTTCCACAGCTGCGGAATACCAGCTGCTCCCTCCAATACGCATACACTCAGATTTATGGAAAACTAAGAGATTTCCATCAAACGTATTTTGCAGACACCTTTCCAAGTGTCCAGTTAACTCTAATTATTGCTGAGCGCCCTGGCTCATTTTGCAGTTTCACAGCTTGTATCAACAAATTGCAATGATGACCTTCCACACTTAGAAGCATCTATGACCATTCTTATTCTGAATAACAGATTAGAGGCATCTGTTCATTTTGCTCCATTACTTTTCAAAGCTATGACCCAATAAAGCAATTGCTGTTCAATTCAGGCTCTTCCACACGCAACAGTAAAGCATTCTGGGGGGGTTGTAGCATCTGTTAGTGGTCTCACCTTCTTCCTTTACTTGGGGAACATCCTTTTCATAACCAACAACAGGTTTTAATAGATCCCAGCAAACAGGTCCAAGACTAGCAGTCATGACATACATTTTCTACAAGAATCTTATGCTCCAAGATTATCTTTCCGCGGTAACTTTTGTTACATGAAGTCTGAAAGTTTTTTGCTCTTCAGGATGTACTTGGTGCAAAAGAATTTAATAATATTCTAATCCAAAACAAATTGTTGATACAGACTCGAAGTGTCAGTAATTAGATCATTTCACAGCGCACATTCCATTATCACTGTCACACTGGTGATTTGAATACTGTTTATTTGAAGAGTCCTTCTAGTATTGCAGCTCCTCCAGTTCTAAACCTAATAATAGATGGTGTGACTGGCAAGGTTCACCCATGGCTCTCATATTTAATGAGCTCTAGAGGAATTCCTACTCAAATATAAAGATTTAGATGGCAAGGATTAAAACACTGGCCTTAATGAAATTGATAATAAAATACTCATTGACTTCCCAGGGTTTAAATATAAACAGTTCCTTGCAAGTAAAGATGATTAGTGACATAAACTGAGTATTAATAAAATAATTATGAAGAGTTCTACTCAGAGTGCCAAAAGTGCTGACGCTGACGGACCCTGTTTATTCATGCATGGACCCCTTAACCCAATTAAAGGCGTGTGCTACACCAAATCTGCATAATAGCACTCAGCAGAAAGCTTACGAACAGCAACCCCTGAGCTCTGCTATCCTGCCCATTTCCATATGCCTGGAGAACGGGATGAGGTCCCTTGGCCACACCTCCCAAGGGAGGACAGGGAATGGGAGCAGAAGTCTTCCACCTCACCCACCACATCTTCCACCAGTTCCAGCACTAGCTGGGATAGGGCAAACCCTGCCACCACCATGGGAAGGGTGCTGATACCCCCACGAGAGTTTCTGCTGGGGCAAGCCAGAAGGGCTGGGCAGGAATTCCCATTCCCCCTCTTTGCTCCTGAGCTTCCCACCTACTGCAGTCCTAAAGTCACTGCTATTTTGGGAACTTAAGGCAAGGACAATTCCCTCTAGACCAGGTTGCTCAAGGTCCCATCCAACCTGGCCTTGACCATCTCCAGGGACGAAGCATCCGCAACCCCCCTTGAACTTCCACCAGGATCATTTCTGGAGCAAAGCACAGCAAAAATCTGAGGTATTTTCTAACTTAACAGAGGTAAGATTTTTAAATTTTTTCGTTTTCTGCTTTTTTTTTCTTAAAGAGAAGAAGATATGCAGATAGGTTTTTTATGACTATTAAAATATTGCATAATATTTTTGTCACCACGGATTTTGATTCCTGAGTTGTTGACAATTTTAGATACACAGAGTACTGCTTAAACCACACACCGCCAACCACAGTGATTGCCAGTCTCATAGCATGGGATTTTACGATTCTAGTGGTATTCAGTAAGGCAAGGACTAAATTTAATCTTGCTCAGTGAGGAAGCACCAGCTGAAGTATCCATCACTATGCAGTGATCCCAGCCCCCAGCAGCTGGAGCATTCAAAGGGATGTGCAAGCACCATTATGGGCTGGATATAAGCTGGTTAGCTCTCAACACACACAGCTTAGCAAATTGTTGGGTAGATAGAATTTTCCTTTCCAAGCAAAATACTGTTTTATTCCTGAAGGGGTGCGCCACAGCTGGAAATTAGAGGGAGCTCCATCAAAAGCTTTAGTTTTAGCCCGTTTATCATAATGGAGGTGGAGCCGAGGTCTTTATCCTAAATAGAGTGATGGAAGGAATGTATTGCTCTTTCTTAATACTGAGATGCCTTTAACAACCATTAGAAACACAGGCAAGAAATACACCCTCTACATTTTCAGACATAACTCCTCAAAATGCATTAGGAGAAGTTTTTACCCAATATGCCAAGACTTATCCTCTCTATTTTAAATTAAGCATTAATTTGAGCAACAGAGATAATTTGCTGATATTTCTGGCCAGTGGAAAATATAACGCCAGCTTGCAGGGACATGTGGGATAGAGACCCAGCTCCTTACTACAGAGGCAACCATTCTCCCCACATGACCTTAGAACTACATCAGACCTTCACCACATCTTGTATTTCCAGTGGCTTTTGGCTTTATTTTGGCTTGCTGCACGGTCAAGGGCATGTGCTGCATCCAGCCCATCTTAAATGGACCACAAATTATCAGCAAAAATGCTTAATGACCAACTTCTCCCTGGTTTTGCCTGAGCAACATCTTTGCTTCAGCACTGATCGGTGCAGCGCTTTCAGAGACCAAACTGAGGTGAGGCTGGTCAAGGGGTTCAAAAGGGGCTGGCCAGGAGGTGATGTAGAGAGGTAGAAAGCACACTCTCATAACCCTCATTTCCTTATTAAAAAAAAAAAATAAATAAAGCAGGCCTGCAAGGGGAAAAAAAAAAAGGATTAAAATATAAAATACGTAAAGGAACATTGCAATAACAGTTATCGGAATATGCAGGATGTAATCAGTCCTCCTTTTCCCTTAAGTAAAGAAACTGTCAGATAATGGCTAAATAAATCACTCGGCGTCACCAGCCACGGCTGCTGCCCATGCCTGTGAAGTGCAGCGTAAGCTCTGCCCCAAGACTTATGAAGCACTCCAAAATTCAGATTGTTCTCCACGAGGCGTGCTGAGATCTGGATATCATATTTCACTTTTTAATTAAAATATATTCTTCACTCCCGATCTACAGAAGGAAAAACAACATAAAAGTAATTGAGACTTCACGTTTCACATGTCAAATCGTTATAGCTTTCCTTATTCACTGGCATGCCAAATAAGTACTTATAACAAGATTCACCATCAAAAGCAAGCACCCTCCTTTCCAAGGATGACGGAATCAGGCTTAGATAAAATAGGAACCAGCTCATGCTCAAAATGAATCCCAGTGTCAGGCTGCTGCACCTTTGCAAAGTCCTTCATCTCTCTAAAACCTGCCATACTTCATTATAGTAAATGGTGAAATGCACCAGCCTCTCCAGGCATTTCACAAAAATTACCTACTAAAGCAGACAGTATTCAGAAATTAATGCCTTTAGTACCCACAAGCAGGACTGAGTCATATATTGTAGGCTGTAATTTCAAGGTCTCATTCATCCCTCCCTGGTATCAAGTATTTTGTCGGAGCCTTTTTGTAGAGAGGTTTTATTTCTATGGGCTTCTCTGCCACTAATACACCGTTGAAAGGGAAATCATAAAAAAGCAAACAAAGAGAAGAAAAGAAAGTATTTCCTGCACTTAGGAGGCACTGCAGGTCAGAAGAGATGTGGAACCATGGGACGTGTCTCTGGTGATGGAGAGCTGCAAGTGCTTGGTGGCGGAGAGACCACTCCTGAGGCACAGGAGGGTGGCGGTCCTCAGCGGGATGGACTTTTTACAAGGGCATATAGTGATAGGACAGGGGGTAATGGCTTTAAACTGAAAGAGGGGAAATTTAGATCAGAAATTAGGAAGGAAATTCTTCACTCTGAGGGTGGTCAGTCACAGGCACAGGTTGCCCAGGGAAGCTGTGGATGCTCCATCCCTGGAGGTGTTCAAGGCCAGGCTGGATGGGGCCTTGAGCAACTTGGTCTAGTGGAAGATGTCCCTGCGCATGGCAGGGGAGTTGGAACTAGATGGTCTTTAAGGTCCCTTCCAACCCTGCGAAAGGAACACAGGTATCCATTGCAATAACTGTTCATGCCAGTGATGTTTTAGCACCCTTGAGAAATGCTTGTGTACACACCTTAAATACTTCCAGGCATATCGAACAAATATGTTCAAATAACTCCCCTGATCAAACATGTCACTGCTCCAGGTTGACTCTGCTGGGGCTGAAGGAGGGGCAGCTGCCTTGTGTTTCAACCTGCCCTAACTAACTTTAGTATGTTCTATAAATAGCCCTCCCAAAAATTTCAGCAATTCATGTTCTACTTTCTAAAGGCAGAAAAGGCCTCTTAGGTCATGGAAATAGTGGTGATTAGTGAAGGTTGTGGATGAAAAGAGGATATGAAAGTAGCATTGAAATCGTTTGATATATCACTCGCTGTTCCTGAGGCGTTTTCTTCTCCTTGTCTTGACTTTAAATTTCCCCTATAGTATGTAAGTGAATCTACCTCCTAAATCTACGCTCTTAAAAAATATTTTACCTTGCCTTTCTATGTGCAAATATACTTTCCTCCTGAATTGTGCTTGGCAGAAATGAGGAAAATGCTATATATAAAAAATAAAATCAATCTAAGAGTATTGATTTGAATCTTTATAGAAACTATTTGGGCTAGTTTGGGCCCCTGCTGTGTTCATCTAGGGAACAATACACAGGCAAAGCAATTCATTTAATCTAAATTTAGCTACCAAAAAAGTAGGCACCTAGTAGTCAGCCAGTTGTTTAGGCTTCTGTGGTCAGTGCTGCCGAAGAAACACCTCCGAGGGCAATTTGTCTCTGCTGTAGGAACGAATCAGCCCCTGAAGGTGCCTGACTCTTTCCATTGACCAGGAGGAGTCTAAATGATTAATGAGATTAGACACTCAGGGACTGATTCAGGTGTCTAAAGATAGATGTTCAGTGCCATTATAGACACAGTATCCTATGCAAGGTGTTTGTAATGAGCTGGGAGATGCACGTGCTGTGGGAGATCATGCCTTTGCAGAAGGGATGCGCACCTCTCCTCTGGCCAATAGAAGAGGGATACTCTGGGAAATTTAAGATGTTAGTTGGTACTTGTTTAGGCCTGTAAATCCTAGACTGATTTGGGTGGGAAGGGACCTAAAAAATCATCTGGTTCCAACCCCCCTGCCATGGCAGGGACACCTCCCACTAGACCAGGTTACTGAAGGGTCCATCCAGATCCCATGCCATGCAAATCCCATGCCTAATGCTTAGAAGCCTGAAATTTGGTGAGGTGTATTGCTGACTCTTACTGGCTTTCATAACTTTAGGAGCTGGAGTGACCTGGGGTAAAATCCGTCCCTTTCTACTGTTTTAAAAGAGCTCACAGAATCTCCAGGGCTTTGGGGAGGCAATTTCCATGGATGTGACCTTCTGTGGACAACTGGGTTTGCTCACAGGGCTTTTTTTTAGCTATTTTCATCAAAGCCTTATGTCACTTCTGCTGTCCTCATGCTCCCTGGTGATACTGGGGATGAGGTAGAGCTGGTCCCTTCAGTCCCAGGGTGCTGGTATATGTGCACCCACAAGGTATTCCAGAACTGATGGTATCCTGTGCTCACGTTGATGCTGGCTGAGAACAACTTAATCCTACTGACAGGTTGTTACTCCCTAAAAGCTGCGTTGCTGTAGTCACAGGGGCAGGCACAGGGAGATGTTCCTGAGCAGGGGTGAGACTGTACCACTGCACAACTGTCACCCTGAGTTTCTCCATGGAGAAATATGGTGAGCCTTGGAGCTAGCAGATGGGTCAGAATTGAGTCTGTAGGCATTAGTTGCAGTAAAACACTGAGATATTTGGCTGGGAGTCAAATAGTCCAGATGAGCTGCAGCGGCTCACGAGAAGTTTCCCTGCTTCCCTGGTCATGCTGCTTTACAGCAGTTGAGGATTCAGCTTTGGTCTTTGAAGCAACCAGCAGTGAAGAAACAGGTAGAAAATAGACCCCTCAGCAACACCTGTAGCAAGCAACAAGTACATTCTCCAAGTTATGTAGCAGCTTAATTAAAGGAGGAGAGGCCTGCCAGACTTAATTTATTTTTAAAAGCCCCATCAAATTTAATTTGTGAGTGCAGCTCTTCCATCTGCTTTCAGGCATTATCTCTGGAGTTCAGGAGAAAAACATATGTCTTGTGGTTAATAAGAATTTGTTTTAATGGATCATATGACTGGATGATTAATAACTGCTCTACGCTGATTGTTCTCATTATAAAGATAACATGCAGCCCTGCTGCCCAGCCCCAACCTATTGTCGTGAAAAGAGATCATAAAATGGGAGATGAAAAATTCCTCTGGTTGAGATGAAAGCAAATGGATCAAGAGGCTGGCTGCATGGAGCTGCGCGGAGAAATCAGCTTCCTATGGTTCTTATTATTTCTCTTTTGGGCTTATATATCAGATCAACAAATGCGCACAAAGTGGGGCACTCAAGTCTGTATTTAGAGATGTAACGTGATCTGATGTCTGCCTGCCAAAGGCGTAGTGTTGGCATTCAGGAGGTCCTGAGTAAAAACCCTGCTTGCCACAGACCCCTGGAAAGGGGGCTGCGAGAAATAGCATCAGTGTGGAAATACTCCCGGTGCAGATCGGACTCTGACCTCATCACATTGTGCTCTTTCACCAGCTTGCAACTCGTATGAACTTCGTGCCCCTTCTCGCAAGCACAAGCTCAGCGTCTCCGTAGAGCTGCACCATACTGCCAGGAGCGCAAATGAGCTCAGAACTTGACCTGCTGCTTAATGACCAACTGGTGCTTTCATTTCATGCAAGAACCAAACCCGGAGCGATTCATCATGTTTGCTTTCATGATACGCTGCCTGGATAGTGGAAACGTTGGGAGCTTTGTTGTTTGGCAGGTATTCAAACCAGTTACTTAAGAGGAAATTCCGCTTATTAAGAGTCCAGTGATTAGGTTATCATCATCTCCACTTCTCATTTTCTCTGTTCGCAATGAAAGCTTGAAAGAGAGACATTTATTTGGTTGTTTTTAAAGGCAGGGGTTGAAGTGTGCTCGCGGGCAGGAAATAAAGAGACATTATTACTGCGTAGCCCCCCGGGGGAGATGGCAGGCGGTCAGGCATGTGGTCCCGGGAGTCATAAAGCAACACAAACCGGAACAGGTAACTGGTGTCATTTGGGCTTTGATTTGTTTTTCCAGTGTTAACCTCGTGTTAACCTTCAGAGCAAGAGGTCAGGGAAAGGTTGCAGCCTCAGAAGCCGGAAAAAGGACCTTTGCCTGCCTGAGATTCGCAAAGCCTAGGAATTTAGCCACAAATTATTATATTTTATATTATATTTGTATTATTATGCAAAAAGATATTACTCCTGAATAATGTTTCCATTTCGCCTGAAAATTCTCAGCCAGTGTACGTGCAGAAGGAGAGAGCAAGAGGTACTTCAAAGCTGGGTATAAAATCAATGTCCCCACAAAAAACAGAGGGAGAAGAATTTTTTTCTTTTTTTTTTTTTACTTCAGAGCCTTCACCGTGCCCTTCCTTGCCATGCGCAACGCCCAGGCACTGGTGCTAGCATGGAAGAGCTTCTGCCTGGGCAGAAGATCTCTTCATCAAACCTCCTGTTGTTTGCCTGTGTTGTGGCGCTGGTGGCAGTCAGCATTGGAGACCTTCCTCTTGGTGCTGGGACCTGGAAGCGGCAGACGTGCTTCCTTGGGGTACAGGGCAGCCAACCAGTGCTCTAGGTATTGGGTACGCGGTAAATTGGCCTCTGATAATTCCATTCTAGCTCCTACTGCTTGAAATTATCGTCTGTCCTGAAAGCTTGCTTTCTTCCTGAGCCGTGGGAGAATGTGGGCACCAGGAATGAAGTGTCAAAACTCTGATGTGGGCATGAAGCAACATAAAAATAGCATTGATTGCACAATTGCACCCGTAAAAATGGAAAGGGAGGGGAAAAAAATCATAGAGCGCGCAGAATTTTTCATTGGCGGCTTTGTTATTTCCAGAAGGGACAGACAGATGGGGCCAATTTGAGCAAACTAGGAAGTTCTCTGCCAAGCTGCGTTCCCTCATCTGCTCTGAACTATTAGGTGGCATATGGCAGCGGGTATTTCCTGATACATTCCTGCGACGGCATGATGATGACAGCGTCTCTGTGGTGAGAGAGATGCCACAAAATGGGCAAAGTGGTGGAGAAGGGAGAGGCGTTGCTGAAGGTGGCTCTGGCTGGTGCTGGGGACGCAGGCTCTATGGTCCTCTGCTAGCCAGATGTGCGGTGTGGCACCTGAGGTGCTGTGTGAGAGCAGCTGCTTTGTGCTGGTGGAAGTCTTCTGCAAGAATGAAGCTAATGCTGAGTTTAAGTGTGTTATTTATTATTATTCTACAGCGTCTTTGGGACCCAAACACATGAATGTGAGCAACTAAAATGTTTGTGTTCAGGGAGACACTTTCACAGAGTGTGGAGGGCAGTGTTAGGTTGATGGTTGGACTCAATGACCTTAACGATCTTTTCCGATCTAAACAAATCTGTGATTCTTTGAAAAAGAGAGGAATTTTTTTTTTGTAGAACATTTTTTTTCATGCTAAAAAAAAAATTCTTTAGGCATATTTCATCACAGCCAAAAGTTCTGCTGGACAAAGGTCTCTGCGTCATGGAGATGGTGTGGAGACTACCTTGGGTTTTCTTTCCATGTGGGCTGTTTGTTGTGGTATCTAATGCCCCAAACTCTTTGTGGGCTTGGAGATGGTGATCTACTATCTGTTATTTAAAGTCCCTGTCTCATCACTCTGCTCTTGTCAGCAAAAATGGGGTTCAGATGCTGAAATGGAAGTGTTTATAGCAGAGGCTGTCTCTAGGAGCCCTGATTTTAGTAGTCACTTCTATGCTGTACCTCTTCTCACCTGAATGTAGGTGAACCTCCCACCCAGCAATACTTTCAACACCTCCCTTTTTATGGGGATACGGCCCCGCACGTCCTCCCAGTTCCCGTTGAGATCCAGTGTCACACAATTCAGCAAGTGCAGAAAGTAAAGTAATTTGGGAAATGCCATTTAAGTGAAATACTTAAAAGACGATGATGAGTTTAATCATATATCCCATGGAAGACAAGTTTCAGTTTTATCTAAAGTTTTGTTTAGAGTGCTTTCTTTTTGTTGTTGGTTTATTTATTATTTATTTATTCATAATTTTATTCTCTGCTTGAAAAAATGAGAGAAGTTAAGAAGGGAAGAATATAATGGGAACAGTTCTTTGGGTTTTTTTTTTTTTTTCCAAACTTTGAAAGAGGAGAAAACTTTTTAAAGAGGAAGAAAAAGGGAGAAAGGAAGGAAAGGAAAGCCAGAGTCCTTCCCGATTGGGAGAGCAAAACCAGAATGATGCCTTTCAAAATGAGCATTTATCATTTTGTTTCATTTTGAAAGTTTTCATTAAAAAAAGAATTCAACCAAATCAACTGTGTTTGTGGAAACTCCTGGGTTCCCTTGGAAACTCGTTTTATTTTTCATGGCTAGAACTTTATGAAGAAAATTGTAACCACGTCGTAGCTGTTCAACAGCCTGAGATTTATGAAGCATGTTAATCAATCACCTCGTCCTGCAGGTGCAGAATTTTATAAATAGCAATTATGAGGAGATGGCGTGACGCCAATCTTAATCCCTCCCTCTCCCCCACATCCCGAAGTCAGCATCTTCCGAAAGCCCTCTGTGCTTACTAAGGCTCTGCAAATCATTACATCTGGATTTTTTGATCCACTTCCCAGGCAGCATCTCTCGTGCCTTCACACTATCAGCTCTTTCATGTGGTCCTCTAAGTGTTCTGCTTGGGGCCCTTTGATTTTTTTTTTTTGCCTGCCATGGCACAGGAAGAACTCAATGGTTGGCCATGGCTGGGCCACAGAGCTTCTTAGGGCACTGCTGTCACTTCAAATGGGTCAATAAATCACTTTTCTCACCTTTGCAAAAGGTTATGACACTGGAAAATGGAAAATGACATTTTTGTAATGAAAAATCCTTAGCCTGATTTATTTTTTTTTCTAAACTAATGACACTTTTGAATGCAAGCAGGTTCCTCTCTCTGAGATGTTGCTCTGTAGGGTGGTCTTTCTACAGACTGAAGTTTTGAAGAGAAGTTTTGGTCAGAGTCTCTGCTTCTGTGCTCACAACAACCATTGTGTTTCCTCACTCCTCCCTTGACGTTTGCCTTGTTCACACACTCACTTGCTGCAAACCACCCTGGAACAAAAACCCATCTTTGACCCTGCTTGTGCTTCATACAGCACGGACAAAGGCCCTCCTGGAGCATGGGTATTGGCCTGGCTGTGAATGTTTCCTACCAAATAGTGAGAAATACCCCATGAAACCTGGGCTGCTACATCTGCCAAGTACACCTTGGTCATCCCTTCTGCAGTCTGGGAGTCCCTTGAGCTGCCATGTGGGCTTCTGGTTCAGGGCTTCTTGTGCCATCCTCCAAAGGGAGATCTTGGCATCAGCTTCACTAGGGGAAGAGGAAGGAGCAGAAACGTCAAGGTCATGGACTTATGTTACTTGATGTCAATATATCAACTTCTCTGGGGTTTTATTAAAAAGGAGTATATATGCCCCCTCTGGGGAACCTCAGTTCTACTGGTCTCTTTGCTCTGCAGAAGTGCCTAAATTAGGTAAAAAGGCCCATTTCCAAGTGCTATTATCCCCTGAAAGATCGGTGTGCTGGAAAATAATTAGCTGTCAAGACAAGTTGCTGGTGCTGCCTGGCCCTCGTCACCACGTGAAGTTCAGTGGGCTCAGATCTGACGCAGAATCACCAGGGGAAGGGGGAAGCTGTCCCCAGGTTAGATACAGAAAGCTTATATGGCACAAGAATTTATTACTTAGCCCAGTTTACAGGAGGTCAGAAAGAAAATAACCCTCTTTGCATTGTGAAACAGATATGGAGTTTGAGTGTAGCCCAGGGGTGTTGAGTCTTAATAAATTCTGTTGGCGACTTCCATGATGGACAGATTTATCTACATCGAGCTATTTTGTTGCTTCCAGATGAATCTTAACCAGCATCAATCTCAAGCTTGCCTGCCTTTAATATACATCAATAACTTAACCTCTTTCCCATATCATCTGGGGGCAGTAGGAGCCTAGGCACAGTTTTACTGGGGAAATGGTATTTTCTTCAAGGTGGAATATTATGGGCAGATTGGTGAAATATCTTGCATTTCCTTATATTGTCTGGCAACATGCATGGAGCGGTTCCCAGCCCACTCCTCAAAGCTTTTACAACATTGAGAGGCCTCCATAAACTTCGAGGAGCCAGGGAGATAATAGAGGAATGTATTAAAAAGGAGAAAGGGAAGAGAGGGGAGCAAAAGCAAACTTGTAAGAAAACATCAGAAGGTATATGAGGAGTAACAGGAATGTGAATCCATTGGGATGTGAGAGACTCAACTTCTCCCTATGATATAGGAGTCTTCTTGATAAGCTGAAGGTACCTTAGGCCTTGGTTTCCTCTTTCTAAAGCAAAATTAATAGCGCTTTGCAGGGAAATAACAAGCGTCCAATTAGTGGGTCCTCTGGGAGGGGAGATGGAGGTGAGAGGGGTGTATGGATTGAAGTCTGTCTGAATCCCCTCTAATGGAAGGTGGGCTGGGGGTCCAGCTGAAGAGGATTCATTGGTCTCAATGCTCAGTCTCCTCTCTTAGATGTCCCTGTGGCAAGAGCTGGTAGTTTCTGCTCTGAACCGAGTTGGCAAAACTTCATTTTCCTCAGGATGGAGAAACCTGGTCTGACACTGGGAATCTCAGCAGGGTGAACAGTGCAGGAAGGAGGGAGATGTGTTGGGCAATTCTAGCCCTGCCTGACCTATCCCTCAGGGAAGGGGCTGAGATATTTCTTGCACTTCATGTTGGTTTCTTTCTACAGAAAGAAGGTAATTTTGGCCAAAGTGCCCTGGTTGGGGGGCCATGGGGGTGGGATGAGTTGGGAAGAGACCAAGAGCAAGGATACAGGGTTAGTGCATCACACCTGGAAAGGGAGATTGAATGAGGCAGCCAGCCTTTGAAATGTAGTTGCCAAAGCCAGAAGACTCATCTCTATTAGCAAGTCTTTAACGAGCCTGCCCACCTCTGTACATGGCTTGAGTACCAGTGTTGGGGCAGGATAGCTGGGAGGGTTCTAGTGGACAGAGGTTGGGAGAGGTGGTGCCTTTTGAGCCACAGTCTCATCCTCAATGCTCTTGAGATGCCACTTCTACCCTCTACGCCCATCCCAGCAACCCCATCCATGGCAGCAGGACAAGCTCTGGGAGAGAGGGTGCTGGTGCTGCAGGGATGTCCCACCATCGGTGGATGCTGCTGAGGACAGGGCTGCCTGGCCGGGGAGCGGGCACTGTCCCTGGGGCTCTCAGGGGCAAACTTAGCTAGGAAGGTGCGGCGTGTGGGCTCTCGCCTGGTGCCTCCTGTTTCAGCATATGGGATTTCTTAATAACAGCAAATATCCCCCAGTGGTTTCCCTCTGTCTCATTCCTTCTAAATAAATAAATACCAACACATTTGGAAGAAACGGTGTAGTCATATTGCATTAGCCACAAGACAGATTTTTTTGTTTGTTTTTTTCTTTGCCTTTCAAGGATCTCAGAATATCCTACAACTATTAATTAATCCGGCCTCCTGACACTTCTGCAGGGACATATGATAGCGACCAGTTACGGATGGGGAAACTGGGTCCTCTAGATCCGAAAGGCCTGGTTCGGCACGGTGTGTGGCAGGGCTGGAAGCAGAAAGCAGAGCGCTGGCCTCGCTGTTCCCTGCTCAAACCACGGTCTGGCCGCCTGCTCTTCGCAAAGCAGCGTGCAAGCTGGTGGAAAAGTTTCTGCAAAGGCAAGAGATCTCGGCTGCTGGCTTTCAAAGGCTTATTGCAAGCACAGATTGATGGGGTGGGGAGCGTGCTTTAAACGTTATGGCAAACACCTTAGCTGTGGCGCTTTCAAGTGAAAGCTTGAACTGGAGGAATTTGACTGATGTGTGCTTTTATCAAAGCTATTCCCTATTATGTTAAGCACAGTAGCCGACGGAAGTTAAGAAGTTAATGGGAGAAGCAGGCATTAAACAGAAAGATCAAATGCATCAGATAATAGCCAAAGGGATAAAAACGCTACAGCACCTGAGAGTGGCAATAAATGTAAAACGCTTCTCTCTCGGTTCAGATGTATGATTAACTGCTTCTAAATATACTGGGGACTGTACAAGGAAGGGGGAGATGTGGATGAGCTGTAACGTGGTCAGGATGTTTCGGGAACTCTGACCAAAGAACCTGTGAAAGGCCTCAGGGCTCTTAGCTGCTGAGGATGTGTTCTGCCCCTGTGAGGGCAAACACAAAGCTTCAGGGATTTATAGATATTTTTACTGGGGGGGGGTCAAATAAATAGCTGAGGTACAGAAAAGCACTGTAGGAAAAGTTATTGGATTGATGAGGATGGAATATGGAGAGTAGGGCAACAGTAAAATTCCGTTTGATGTTCCAGAAGGGAAATGAGGTTTGGTTCCTTTCTCTCCATTACCGAAAATGGCTTTTGTAGAGTTAAGATCAAGGAGGGTTTTTTCCAATCTTGTGTCCCCAAAGAACTCTTACCTATTTTGCTAGCACATTTGCAAATGTTACTTTGCACAGGAATGTTCTCCCACGTATTTCTAGAATCCTGGCTTTCTCCAGATGCCAAACATGTTTTGGAAATATTTTCAAGTCAGCACTTCAGCCCACCGCAGAGCCAGGCTTTGATGTTTTGCCTTTCTACAAGCAGCAATGCTTTGGCCCCCTGGAACACCGCGTCCCAGGACACCAGAGAGCCTTGCAGAAACAATTCACCCAGCCTTTTGGCGTAGCTCAAAAGCTCCATTTCATGCGAAAGACCAAGAGCCCAGAGGGTTTGGTCTTCTGCCTCCCTGTGTGCGTTGTCCCTGACGCAAGGCAGGCTGTCGGGACCAGGGCTCAGCGGCTAAAACTCCGTTCTCACTGGCAGGGCATGCACGTACCAGAGGCAGTTCACTGCAAGGTTGTCTACCTTACCAGGCTGATTTTGCCCAAGCACTGGGTCCGACTGGACCAGGCTCTTCATCCATACCTGCAGGTCCCAGAGGGACCATTCCCCAGAGAAGCACGGAGCTATCTCAGCCAAAGAGCTGAGCTCTGCTGCATCTTTAGGGGTCTGAGCTTGCCCTGTGAGCTGGACTGATGGTGAACAAATGGTGGAGAAGAAACCTGGGAGAGCTTGGGACTGGTCAGAAATAAGAGAATTTTCATTATTGCCCAGTATAGATTTCCAAGGGGAGTTCTTCAAGAGCATCCTAGTTCAACCCCTGAGATCAAAGTCTTGTGGATGACCTGGGCTTCAGCCTTCGATTGATGTGCATCTCTTCTATAGTGCAGGGTAGCTTCAGGGAAGTACAATATAATCCTCTTTAAAGGCCATTTTGTGGTGCCAGGATACTATAAAGAAGCAGCAGATGCACAAGTAAGTTGGAAGCAGGTGTCAGCAAACCTTGAGACTGCTTCTGTGTGTCCACCAGGTCTGTGCGTGGCTCTGGGCTCCATGCAACAAGCAGGTGGCCGTGCAAAACCCTGGTACAAAGACAAACCCAGATTTAGAAATATTTGAGATGTTGGGACTGACACGGCAGCTGAGGGCTGGATACTGGGAGAATTCTCCTCCCACCATTCCCCAGCTGGCCCTGCTGATCCCTGGGGTGTTTTTGCAGAGAAACAATGTGCACCCATGAAGGGGGTGATGTGACAGCATAATCATAGAACCGTAGAATGGTTTGGGTGGGAGGGACCTCAAAGATCATCTAGTTCCAAC